>QZGG01001094.1:0-81482 GCA_006409495.1 Sedum album | reverse complement strand
TGGCAATGTATGCTTGGGAAGGATGGATATGTATGATGGAGGGATGGGATGTATGAAATGTATATACATGCTTGGGAGGGATGATAATATTTTGTCCAAGTGATGTTGGCAACTATTGTGCTTGGAGGTGTATATATTATGACTAATTATCATTTATCATGTTTCAAATAATAAACTTATTTATAACAGCGTTTAATTTAAAAAGCGCTGTCGTAATTAGGGTTCTAAACCCTGAACCCCGAACCCTAACCCTTAATTCAAACCCTAATTATAACAGCGTTTAAATAAATAAACGCTGTAATATATATTAAAATTAATAATAAAATAATACTTTTAACAGCGTTTAATTTAAAAAAGCGCTGTCGTAATTAGGGTTCTAAACCCTGAACCCCGAACCCTAACCCCTAAATCAAACCCTAATTATAACAGCGTTTAAATAAATAAACGCTGTAATATATATTAAAATTAATAATAAAATAATTACTTTTAACAGCGTTTAATTAAAAAAACGCTGTAAATTTAATTAATAATTTTAAATCGAAAAAATTATATATTACAGCGCTTATTTCTTGTAAAAGCGCTGTAAAAGACATCTTTTTAGTATTTTTAAGTTTAAAAATCAGGTATATATTTTAAAGGTGTTGTTAAGTTAAGAATTTAAAAACTCAATAAGTAACATTCAATTTATTAAAATATCATGAGAACATATATAAGCATTTGAAATCGTTGTCATTTAAAAATTTGTAATGTGTCTCTTTACTAAGCAATAGGTTGAACAATGTACATTTTGATCAACTATACTTTTCATTAATCAAAACACAACAAAAATGCAAGTAAATAATTATTTTTGAAGTAAATGAGTTATTAGCTTCATAAATCAAATTTTCAACTAAATTTGTTTTTTCAAATCAATAAATTCTAAAGAAAAAACAAAACAAATATCAACGGTTTACAACAGCGCTTATTATGTTTAAGCGCGTGTTGTAAATATATACGACAGCGCTTAAACATGATAAGCGCTGTTGAAAGTTTTTTAATTCGATTTCTTTAAAAAAATACTCTTTAACAGCGTTTATATATTTTAAGCGCTGTTAAAGAGAGAAATGACGTGATTGGTCGACTCAGTTTCGCACAGATTTTAATCCCAATCGTTGCTTAAAATAATCTAACGTCCACATTCCATATTTAAAATTTCGGAATTTTTAATTACGCGCCCAAACTTCCCGCTACAATCTTTCTCTATATATATATCAAAATTTACATTGATAAACGCTTCGAGTATGATAAATATTTTTTCGATACATTCGAGTAAAACGCTTTATTTTAGTTCTTCACCGATTCGAGTAAGGATAAACGCTTTACTGTTTTATATTGAAATTTTTCGTTAAGCTTTACATTTGTTTCGTTTTATATCAACACTATGATATTAACACTATTATTTTCTTGCAGATTTGTCGAATTTTGTGATAATGTCGAGGGTAATGTGACAAATTCAAGACGAGCACTGAGACAAATTCAAGACGGGCAATGAGACAAATTCAGTTTTGGTCCATAATTTTTTATTTGAATTACGCTGTAAAATCGATTTCAATTTCATTGTAAAATTACGCTATAAAAGAAAGAAATTCTTAATAATATTTATTGCAAAATATTTAACAACACTTCTATTTGAACGCTGCAAAAGAAATAAATTCTTAATAATATCGATTTAATTTTTTTAAAATAATCAAAATTTTACAGCGCTTAAATAAGAAAAACACTGTAAAAGTATTTATATACATCATCGCTTAAATATAAAAAAGCGTTGTTGTATGTTTTATTTTTTTATTACTTTTATTTTCCAATTATTTAAATTTTTAATTATACAACAGCGCTTATTTTTTAAGCGCTGTTGTAAGTTTACTTTTTTAACAGCGCTTATTTGTTTAAGCGCTGTCATTAATTTCATTTACAACAGCGCTTATTTGTTTAAGCGCTGTCATTAATGTCATTTACAACAGCGCTTATTTATGAAAAGCGCTGTTAAAAATGTTAATAAACAACAGCGCTTTTTTAGAAAAAGCGCTGTAATAAATCCGTGATTTACAACAGCACTCGTTTTAAAGGGCAAAAAAAAGCGTTGTCTTAAACATAATCTGTAGTAGTGCAAATAGTTTTTCCATAAGACATTCGATAAAAACTCGACAAATATTCGATAAATACTCATTTATATAACCCGAATATGAGTGTTAATATGATATTTATAACCTTATATGATTATAGTTTGTTTAAAATATTAATATTTAAATAATTAATTTGTTTAAAAATATTTGTACTTGTTTAGAATTCATTTAACACTTAATTTTTATGTATTTGTATTATAGATATTATTTTTTGAAACACTCGTTAAAAATTTGAACTCGGCTCGAACTCATCAAAATTTGAACTCGTTAACAAGATTTTTAGAACTCGATAAAAACACGGCTTGAACTCAAACTCGTGAATTTTAAACAAACCGAGCTTGAACAACCTAACATTCGACTCGACTTGACTCATTTGCAACCCTAGTGTAGTGCTAGTGCTATTTAGATTACTCGAAACTTTATCTATCATGAGTGTTCGAAGTATATAGAGATTGATTGTCACTTTACTCGTCATCATTATTTGATAGGGACCATTACACTTTTGTTTGTTACTTCTGTTTTGCACATTGCATACTTGTTAATTGAGGTTGTTTCTCCTTCAAGTTTTCGGTTTCTAATCAGCAAACTCCACTACTTCATATCAATGAATCGTGAGTTTCAGAGTGGATATTAGAGATATAATTAGTTAGTTAGAGATAATTATGATAATTACATAATTATATAAATATGTTACTTTCTTATTTTACATTATTGTTTCCCTATATAATTAAGTTGTTTGAATCTAATAAAACCTAGACTTGTTATTTTTGTTCTTCTGTCTTGTACACAAGAATAAAATCAGTGACATTTTATTTCATAATCTGGTTTGGTCAATATGCATGAATTCTTTCGAAATGGTGCACCATTATTTAACAATATCAAAACTAAATCAATTTATATGTCACTTTTTAGAACTAATAAATCATTTAGCAACTGATTGAAGTTGTTTATTCAATCATTAGAGATTCATATTGAAAATATTTCAATCATTGGAATACATTAACCACATAGGATTGACTTATGTTGTGTCTTATTACAGCTTAGGATGAGTAGATAAGGAATATTTTTTCAATAATGTAAGACTGCAACGTTGTACTCAACAATAGCATCAAAGCTTGTTGCATTAAGGAAGTAGGTGTTAGCAGTTGCAACCCCTCTAGCCAGCCGGAACACCCCGGTTCCGCCCACGATCGGCATCTCTCTCGGCGACTCTAAGGCCACATTAATCCCAACCAACGTCAGGGTGCTCCCTTTAAACTTGCCACCAGTGAACACCAAACTCAGCGACATAAGAAGCCCAAAGTCCTTTTGACTAGCAGAGCCATATAACCCTCTAGCATACCCAATCAGTGTTGAATTTATGCTAGGACCAACGGTCAACGGATCATCAGCCATGAAAAGGGTGCCAAATGCTGTGGCTGATTTGTTGCTTATGGCTGACTTGGCGATGGGAAGGGCTGTAGGGTTTTCCCCGCTGACGGTGTCGTGGAAGTAGAAGTGTAGATGAGACACTTTCTGCTTGTGCTTGGCGAACTGAGCCTTTTCCACCCATTTCGCGACGTCCTTGGCATCTTTAGACAATCCTCCACTGGCAGATTGTACTGAAACCATACCCAAGAGATAAATACACAAAAAAAATAATTGGAACAAAATTAATCTCATCTTCCCCATCTCCGTTTGCATACATAGGTACACAAAGAAGCTCTCTATTATATAAGCATAAGTCTCAAAACATGTTCATGACTCAAACGTTAATATAATCAAAAATCAACCAAGTACTGTTAATGAAATGATGCTGCCAACCATGTTTTATGCTACATGCCATCACCTCGGACAGAAAACAGATCATAGACAATATTGAAAAACAATATTATAGGAAGGGCCAAGTTGTCCAAAATCATCCTCATAATTAGGACATTATAACTACCAAAATGATCTACAAAACTATTGATTAGACCTTACGGACAATTTTGATGGTAAGTGTTACAATATCTAGAGCAAACTTAGCCATCAAATCCACATATTGTTTAGACCAAACCAAGGCATGTTTCCATTAGAGATTTGTTCCAAATATGCAAAAAGAGATTGAAAATGATCATCTGAGTCCCGAATACTTTCTGCCTCTCATCGTTGTCCTATTTTTTGGAAGTTGACTTTCAATTCCAACCATTTTACTGTTAGGATTAACCATCAAGAATAGACAGCTACAAGACTCGTGCTATATCTGATCTACATGATGCACCTGTTTCGCTGATAAAACCGGTATACTGTAAACATGTGGTGTCGCTCGAGTAATAGTTCGATCTTTCAAATGAGAATCAGGGTCGCTCTTGATACCAGTAAGATATTTTGAAGGGAAAAAATGTGGTGTATTTCGAAGGAAAATTTATTCTTGAAAAAATTGGACGAGCAAATTTTTGAAGGTATTTCTTCTCAGAAGTTTATATTTGACAAAAGCACAAATGCGAATGATCTTACCTTGTTTAATAGCATGATATGGAAGTTAAAACCTTAAAAGGGTTTGCTTAGACTTCAATGACAAACTATGTGGGATGTGGCACCAAATGGTTGTTGCCAGAAATGCTTCAGTACCAAGCTATGTATTTTTTATCCCAATCTCAATAAACTGCAAATAAGCAATGTTGTACTCATGGAATTGCTTGTTCATCACTTACCAACTTCATTGTCTAAGAACTTCTTCCTAGAATAATGGTACACAGTACCTCGCACCATCACCCAGTTCGCCATTTCTTTGCAGTAGTTTTGGCCTCGTTTCTGATCATTGGCACTATCAAACTAATCCTAGAAAACTCAAAACATGACTACAGTAGCATTTTGCAACAGAGACCAGCCAGAGCGTTAGTAAATATTACAGCTGAAGATGGGATCGCACGAGATTGCAATGTGTTTCAAGGGAGGTGGGTTTGGGACAATCACTCTCATCCATTGTATGCCGAAGATAATTGCCCTTATCTTGTTAAACAAGTTACTTGTCAGAAGAACGGTAGGTCGGATTCTGACTATCAAAATTGGAGGTGGCAGCCAAACTCATGCAGTCTTCCAAGGTATGTTGTACATGTAATGCTGGTTTACTAAACTAAATACATCATAAAGTACAAAACAAGAATACAACTTTCTTTCAGGTTTGATCCACTGAAGCTGTTGGAGGTTTTGCGAAACAAGAGATTGATGTTCGTAGGAGATTCTATTCAAAGAGGCCAGTTTGAGTCACTGGTATGTATGGTGCAATCTGTTATTCCTGAGGGTAGCAACTCCCTTCGCCGTGTGCAACCCATGAAGATTTTCGAGGCTAAGGTACCAATTTTTCTTAAGAAAACAAAAGGTACTACTTTAAGTACCCTGGACTGTCACTTGACCATGAAGTTTGTTGCAGCAGGAGTACAACATGTCCATTGTGTACTACTGGGCACCATTTATAGTTGAGTCTATATCAGACCACGCGACAAATCACACAGTGATGAAACGGATGGTGAAGCTCGACTCCATTGATAAGCATGGGGATCACTGGAAAGGAGCTGATATTCTTGTGTTTGAGAGCTATGTTTGGTGGATGCATAAGCCCTTCATCAATGCATCGTATGCAATAAGTTATTTTCTTGTTTTTTACGAAACAATTTCATCTTCGAGCACTTGACAAGATAAATGTGATCTTCTTGCAGTTATGGATCTCCCAAGAATGTGAAAGAGTATGATGTTCCAACAGCGTATGAAATGGCATTAAGGACATGGGAAAGATGGTTAGATTCTAACATCAATCCTCAAACTCAACAAGTCTTCTTAATGAGCATGTCACCAACTCATCTATGGTGAGTCCTGCTAGTGAATATTCCTCAGTTCATCAAAAATGAAATAATAATTTCAACGTGTAAAATGAAGGAGCTGGGAGTGGAGAGCTGGGACTGACGAAAACTGCTTCAACGAGACGAAGCCTATCAAAAAAGAGTCATACTGGGGAACTGGTTCGAGTTTGGAAATTATGAAGAAAACAAAGGACATTTTAGATGACTTGAGTGTGAAGGTAACATTTCTGAACATAACACAGTTGTCTGAGTTTCGTAAAGATGGGCACACTTCAGTTTACGGCGAGCGAAAAGGGAAGCTGTTGACAAGGGAGCAAAAATCTGATCCAAGAAAATATGCTGATTGCATTCATTGGTGTTTACCTGGAGTTCCTGATACTTGGAATGAGATCTTGTATGCGCATTTACTGCAGAATCATTTAGATGAGAGAAATAAGAACAAGCATAATACTAAAAAGGGAGATAAGGTTGTTTGAACTAAATTCAGATTGCTTAATATGTTGAAATTGTCATGTACAATTTGTAAATCATTCATCAAAGAAAAGTTTTGATCTATGCTTTTACAACACAATGGATATTATGAATGATATCTACACAAAGGAAACATAATGAATCAGTAACAGAAGTTACAGTAAGTTAATCTCTGTCAAACATGGAATTGAATGTCATTGTAGCAAAAGAAGTTGTCACCATTGAAGGAGAAGATGAGCTGTCCATATTTGGTGATGCATTTGTATCTAATTTGACATCCTTGTTGTCATCACAAGTGGTGACTGTTTTCTTGTTATTCATTAAACCTGGATGTGTGATCTCCATCCCCTCTACATCAATCTCGCCTGTCAGCATCTTTACAACAGCTGACATTGAAGGTCGTAACTTGGGCATGCTCTGGGTGCAAAGAAGACTAACTTTCATAAATTGACAAGCCTCGTTGACAACAGAAACACCTTGTAGTGATGCATCCACTAATGTAGGCAGCTCATTTCTCTGGTAAAGGGTCCATGCCTACATTGACAAGCAAATCCAAGAGATCAAAATGAGAACAAAAATAGTGAAGCTCATGTGGTACTATTGAAAATAAAGAAACATCAATGCTTACAAGTTATGAGGTCATCTGATTTTAAATCTACATACTTAAGTTAGTAAGGCAGACACAATTAAATAAGATCCTATAAAGAAGAGAAATCATGGTGATCAAGTCATATCAAAATCTGAATAGACAATACAGAAGTACCCATATTAACCCGCTCACGAAGGTATCAATGTTTCTGTAAGTTCAAACACGGACACGTACCAAAATCAAAAATCATGACAACTGAGTTCTAAATATACCAAAGGTACAAATCAGTCATGAGTTCAGATACGAACGTACAGCAGGTTATCCATTAAAAAATAAATTACAAACATATGCAAGTCTGTATATTCATTCAATGAGACAACTACTAACCCAGCCAAAAGATATAAGTCAAGGGAATAGAGATTGAATAGGTATAATGCATACTATCATTACCCGCTCAAGAAGGAAACGCTCTCCATGGGGTAAAAGTTTGTTTGTGTTTGGCCTGCCACAAACTATTTCCAAAAGCAGCACACCAAAACTATATATATCAGCTTTCCTTGTCAGTTGACCTTGTATAGCATACTCCGGTGCCAAATAGCCACTGAATAAACAAAATAAAATTAATAATAATGACATCAATAGCTGCATAGTGACAACTGCAGTGTATTTATGCCTTCTAACATGTTGACTAGCAGTCTTGAATGACAGCAAGTTGAATGAGACATCTCCCAAAATGTCAAAGGTAAATAAAGTAAGGTTAGCAGGACAGACACCAATGTTAAAAGCAGTATGAAATCACCAGTTAAGGTATTTGAAAAACAGCACTATACTGAAAAAAACTAAAACTAGAATTTTATGGGTCCGGTATAGTTTGAGTCTCCCTCCCATTTCTGGAGAAAACTCCAGATTTACCCCTTTTTGAAGAATTTGTTCCCCATTTACCCCATTTGTAAGTTTAGTTCCTCATTTACCCCACTTTACAAAAACGCTTTTTCAAAAAGCGCCTACACAACTAAAAACGCTGTTTCAAAAAGCACTTTTACATAAAAACGCTTTTTCAAAAAGCACTTTTCATTAATTCTTAATTAAATATGTATAAAAATTTATTTTTTACTAATGTTTGGGATAAAAACGCCTTTTGAAAAGGCGCTTTTAATTGTGTAGGCGCTTTTTGAAAAAGCTCTTTTGTAAAGTGGGGTAAATGAGGAACTAAACTTACAAGTGGGGTAAATGGGGAACAAATTCTTCAAAATGGGGTAAATTTGGAGTTTTTTCCCATTTCTGCAACAAATTGAAGTTTTGAACTTTTGATAGATATGTGCCGTAGTTTTTTTGGAACTGTCTTTGTCAAAAGCAACTTCCCAAAAGTTTAATTCCCTCATGTTGCCGCTGAGTTGTACTCAATTAACTCAGCAGGAGATCACTTAAGAAAAAAGTCTTTTCAGAAAATTAAAAATGATGGATTTCAGATATAGCTTTTATAAGAGCAACTCCAATGCACTATGTATAATAACTTAGTTATGTAAAATGTCCTATGTGGCATCAAAATATAAAGAACAGGATAGAAAAGCACCACTCCAATGAGATTATGTAAATTAGACTAGTTAGCTAAAATTATACATAACCATCTTCTCACTCATCAAATTTAACTCATTCTCTATAACTTTTTGCCTACATTATACATATCTCTACCACATTCACACACATTATACATAACCCCCATTGGAACATATTTCACTTTTCATCATTCAAATTTTACATAATCAATATAATAATATATTTTACATACCCTCTTTACATATTACCATTGGAGATGCTCTAAGAGCGGTATCTTATCATATTTTTACTAAGCTTCCAAGTCAGCAAAACTCAACAATTATTATGCGCAAGACCATGTTTTATACTGGAAGTTTTTGAGATAATTGATTTCCTAAAACATGTTCCAAATGAAACTCATAGCAAGGAAGATATTCAACCATTTTTCCCCAAAATCACATAGAAGGTATATTTAAATGTTTCATTTTGGTTCTTGTAGTTTAAACTTAAAACTAAATTTTCAGTCTACATGGTTACACATATATTGCTTGTTTGATCAAGCAGTCAAATTGCAGCTTAGCAATCTCCATCCTAGATCTAACTTAGTTATGATTATTAGTGTTCTTTTATGGGTGATTTTCCAACATGATATTATATCTAATACCGCAATTAATGATCAAATTTCAAGCCTCAATGACAAACTAACAAACCTAGAAATTATGGTATAGGGACTTACGCTGTCCCTGCGATACGAGTGCTCACATGTGTCAAATGAGATGGGAAAATTTTTCCAAGGCCAAAATCTGAAATTTTGGGAGTTAGATCTTTATCAAGTAGTATATTGCTGGCCTTGATGTCTCTATGAACAATGCGCGGATGGACTTCTTCATGAAGAAAAGCAAGTCCACGAGCAATTCCAACACATATTTTATGCCTTGTATTCCAATCAAATTGGATGTTGCTGCGGCTTCCGCCTATAAAATAGTTTTGTATTAATAACTTTTAATACAATGAGAGAAGCATACTACATCAACATTAAATAAAAAACTACCTAGGAGAGTTCTTGCAAGACTATTATTCTCTAGGTAGCCATACACTATAATCCTATGATTTCTCTCTGCACAGCAACCATGCAGCTTAACCAAATTTTCATGTTCTATATTTGTGATCAACTCCAATTCTGTCATGAACTCTTTGGCCCCTTGCGATGAATGAGCAGAAAGCACCTTTACAGCTACGTTAGTTCCATCTCTTAGCCTTCCCTGAATAGCCAAAGAACATGCGACAAATGAGAATATTACACATGATCAACTATGTTGAAATAGAGCACCTGGAAAGGTATAGTTCGCATGACCAAAATTTGAAAAATGAGTAGTCAAAGGGAAACCATATTTACCTTGAATACAGAGCCAAATCCTCCCTGGCCTATTTTATTAGCCGGGCTAAAATCCTGTGTTGCGAGTTGCAAGTCTCTGTAGCTATAACGTTTAAGATTCAAGATACCAGAGATTTCTGTAATTTTTAACAGAATGATAGTTTATATAGATAAAACCGTAACATTCTACTTTTTTGTTCTAACTAAAATGTGGACGGAAATAAACACAATTAGGTAAACAGATGAATCAAAAGTGGTTGTTACCATCTTCAATATCCACCGTCTTCGGGCCGGGGAAAGGAGTCTTCTTTTTATGAAGGAAAGAGAGACACATAACTACAAGCCTGTTTACTTGTACAAGGAAGATGCCGCCTGCCTATCAAAAATGCAATTTATTCGATAAAATTATGAACAATAAGGAAACCTAATCTTGAATCAGCGGATTTTATCACAGCTAGAAATCGAAAGAAAGAGTAAACAAGCACAGTGTATTGTATCCAATTTATGAAGAAATGACCTCAGTAGTGAGCCGGAAAAGTAAAGAGGATGGGGCGAGAGTTGACTTTTGGGAGAGCGACGACCACCAAACAATAAGTGATGAAGAAGATCGATCTTCGATTGGGAGATTATTCCGAAAGTACCTCCAAATCCCCCAAAAGCCTGAAATTTTGATGGAAAAGAAGGTGTTGACTGGTTTTATGGTCTTGTACCCAATTACAAAGCAAATTACTCCAAAGGCTGCTATCAATTATTGAATACAAAATTTAAAGGATATTATAAACAGGCATTGTATCATGTGACTCCGTTATTTTTATTAGTTTTGTGAATCTTACTTTACATCTATTGATTGCATTTTATCGATGTATCAAATTGTGTCAACAATGATGAGACATTTGAGTTGCACATATTTTGCACGTGTAAATGCAAGGACAAATGCAATAGCGTGATGCAATCTTTGTCGTTGATGAAATGCAATCAAAGAATGAAAAGTGAGGTTCAAGAGTCCACCAATATATATGGATCCACATGATAAAACCTCCGTATAAATAATATGTAAGAAGTGTAGAGTAAGATTGTAGGAGAGCAAGTAAATATTAGTGAGATGGAATGACAACATCTCAACCGTGGATTTCATTAATCGAACGGTTGATATTGATAACCGTCATTCTCAATCGTTTGTGTATTTTGCAAATTCAACCACCTAACCGTTAAATAAATCAAAATCAACGATTAAGATAATGTCATCTTGTCTCACAAAATTTCTTTGTCCCTCTAGATACAACTCAAGAAGTGTATTTCATTATTTATGTTTAATTCACATTGCATAAAACAGGTTCCAAGAGAACAGTCACTTATATGTAAGACATATGGATATCACCTCATCCGTTCATTTTAACAAACTTAATGAACAAAATAAAAGTAAAAATTCAATATCTCAACCACTCTCATATTTTGCGAATTTGTCTTCTAATTTAATTAAAACACAAATTTAAATCACAACTTAAATTCATCAAAATCAATGATTATGATTTATGATCATGTATCACAAAATTTCTATGTCTACCTGATCTCAACTCACATTCCACATTATCATGTTTCATATGATTATATACTTATATAACTTATAATATAGAATATATGCACACTTGAAATAGGGAAAGATCGAAAAGGAAGCACATTTTTTCGTAAGACAGTTAGACATAATCTCAACTATTAATTATTAATAATCTAATAGATGATATTTATACTCAAAAAATCGTCAATCTAATCGCTCTGTAGTTTTTACAAATCCAACCGTCCAATTTAATTAAAAATTAATTTATGACAACTATCAGATTAATCAAATCAACAGTTAAAATTAAGTCCTTTAGTCTCACAAAAATATATAACCCCTGTTAATGTTAAGCCTATTGGAATAAAAATGTAGTTTCAAAAATTAATTGACTATTTTGTTTAAAAAACTATAACAAAAAATAAAGTAATGATCCATGTTTGGAAAATCATGCATTACGCGGTCTTTGACTTGGTCGCAATTGATGCCTCCTTAAATTTGACAGGGAGACGACTTTAAATATCTCACTCATTCATTCCCTACAATTTATTTATTGTCTTGTCTCCCACTCTCAGATCTTCTGCTTTAGGTTTCTTCCACCTAAATCACAATTTATTTTTATTTATCTTGAGCCACCATGAATCCATCATTTGGTTCCATAACGTCAACATTCTTTTTTTAAGTACAGATGCAACTTGTACACAACGTCTAATCTAAATCAACGTATGCTAGAGGTAACTTGACTTATTTGCATTTGACTCGAGAAAAGATGGATGTTTTCCTTTCAAAAAATAGTATTTTTTCTAGAAATCTACATTACACAGATTATGGTCAAAATGGTATCAACAGTTGATTACAACATTTAAATTTTTTAATAACTTTAATGTTCCGTTTAGTTGCATGGAAAAATGAGAGGAAAAAAATTGATGAAAAATTTAACGAAAAATATTTCAGTGTGTTTGGTTGAAACAAGAAATAACAAATAACAAATAACAAAGTGAACTTTTTCTCTTTGTTTTCTCATGAAAAATTAATTTCTTTTACATTTTTCCTTAAAAATTTTTCCACTATTTTTCCGGCATTCAAACCGAGGGTAAAGTGCCTCAATGGATCTGATCACTTTGGTGCAAGGATGAAACAAAACAGATTGGCAAGTATAAAAAGACCTCTGGCAAAGTTTAGTCTTGGATTTGTTTTCTTTTTTTAAGATTTGGTGATTTCATTCAAAAAAGATGGGAGAACATTACAATAGGACAACCCAGACACAGACCACCAAGAAAAGACCACTTGAGCCTCATCAGAAGGTAGCAGCATTAATTGTGAAGTAGATTGCAGTCCTCTAAGCTCTGTTCCTCCATTTCATCCTCCAAACTTCGTTTGGTTGTTTTCGTGTGTCCTGTTTGATTGTCTGATCTGATAGGTCTTTGTAGTACTATCTTTTCCTCCAATCAAATAAAGTATAACGGTCATCCATTTTAAAAAAATTACGTCATCTTTTTCGTTTAAAAAGTTTTTTTGGAAAATTTCATGATACAGACTACAGAGTACTAAGCAACAAATGAGAGATGAGTGGTATTTCTAAGACATTCTATTCTCCAACTAAGTGTTATGAAACAAAAAAATTAATTATGTTGGTACTGCCGTCATCTCTTGAAACCATGAATCCATAATTTAATTAGCTTGAGAATGGGGTTGTCCATTCCTTGACCAAATTTTTTAAAAAAAATAAAAAAAAAATAAAGTTGGAAAAGTGACATTGTTAAATTGACATAAACTATGAGTTTTCCATTACACTTTTGATGGTAAAAGGGAAATAACCATGTAGTATTCCCATTTCTCAAATATCTGTTTGGTGATGAAAAATGACGAGGACATCGGAAAATAATCTAGTCTTCAATCAATCTCAATTTAAGACTACTGGTTGATTCTGCAGATGGAAATGTATTTACTGGACCAGACAAATGATGCTTTTGTCCAAACTCAATGTGTCGTCGTTTAAGATGTCCTCGTTACTCTTCCCGCCATTTTCACAAACCCTGATGGCATAACTTTCTTGCTAGACACAAAAACTTACGTATGCTCTTTTTTCTGCTTAAGAACTTGCAAACTGGCAATTGTTAGATCTTTCCTAGTTAAAATAATTTGTTGATTCGGTCAGTTAATGGTAGCTAGCAGAAAATTAATGCACAGGTTACGGAATTTTACGACTGAAGGACCGGCAGCGGCAGCCAAAACAAGAAACTGAACAGACTTGGTACAACAGAGTGCAGCAGATTTTAGTTTAGTACTTGGTTTATCTTTCAGTTGAAACCAAGTGAGGAGAGCTTCTGCAGCTCAACAGAATTTTTCTCCCACAAAACAGCTAGCAAAGGATTCTGTCTTCATTTCTCAATTGATTAACTGGCTGAGAGTGACATGCAAAGTCAAAATTAGGATCCACACTCTAACTAATAAGTAAGTATACTTTTATTTATGTTTATAGTCTGATTTTTTTCGTATTTATTTATTTATTTATTCTTTAATAAATACCTACATCATTCAAGGACAGAACAGATTTCAGATTCAAGGCAGAGATGCACTCGGGTGGGATTGAACCACAGACCTCTAAAACTAGAGACTAAATGATTGAAAACATTCTATGTAAATAGGAACAAAATCACATTAAAAATGTTAACTGCACAAAATCATCTTTGACATCTATATAATGTCTAATTGTTGAAAATCACACACACATATATCATTTTCGTTAACATTTTATTACATTAACTAATTGAGGAAAAAGTTTAAGGAGGACGCTAAATATATGTAAGACGGTGAGATACAATATCGATCGTTGATTAATAATAATCCAACGGATGAGATTTAACAACCGTCCAATTATTTAAAAACCAACTTTAATCTCAATCGTCTGAACAATCAAATCAATGGTTGAGATTATGTTCTCTTGTCTTAAATATATTTATCGTCTTTCATGATCCTATTTCATATAATTGATATTCAGTATATATATTTTTCATATAATATTAATTCAAAATAATTTTAACGAAACATTATAGAAGTGAAAAACAGTATTTATTGACGTTGTAGAATGAAAAAGTAGAATGAAGAAGAGGAAGAGGGTGAGAGTATGCTTCTTGTGTGCTCTCGTCTCGTTGCTTGTGTATTTTGGAGATCAATTGTTTGTACAGTTCAATCCACATTTGGTTATTTTAATTTTTGTACAAAAGACAAATTTTCTTAAATATTTGTGATTGGGTCGCAGAGTTTTTAATAATGTAAACAAGTCATAACGAACCTAAATCTGCCACACATTCTGAGTTTAGTTTAACTCTCCCTTTTTTGTAATTAAATAAAATGGAAAAGAAAATAGAAAAGTAGTTTCAGGCTTCAATTTCAGTACACAATTTTGTTCAGCTGAAAAATGATGACGACGCCGAAGAAGAAGCATTCATTCACATCCAATTCGAGCTCCCACTCTCACTTTCTCTGATTCCATCCGCCGCTCAATTCTCCATCACCGACAACCACCGCAACAACCCCCTAGCCCTAAATCAACACCTCCCTCGCTCTTCAATTACTCCCATTCCGTGCTTCAAAACGTCAATGTAGCTGAAGGTACGTGTGATTTGGCTCCGAGAGTTTTTTGTCACAATTTCCTTCATGCTTTGCCTCCCTTTGATTTTTTCCATTTAGAAATAAAAATCTGATTTTCAATTTTCATCTTTACTTGAATTTTGAGAAAACATGTATATATACTATGCCTTGAAAAGTTCCACTTTTGAAACTAATGTGTGTGTATAAGACAATGCTAGATATATTTAATGTTAGTTGATTTATGACATTTGATGTTAAATATCTGTGGTTCTGAATTTTAGATAGTAAATTGTATACTTTCAGGTGGAATTTTTTGTATGTAACAGCTTGCTTGTCTTAAATTGTGGCCAATTGTGGGAAGGATTTGTTTCAACCACTTACTAAATATGTCATCGTCTCGAAATGGAATTGATGATCTTCAAGATGATGATATTGAGGATTCAGTAAAGGAGCGTAGCATTTTTAATCAGGTGTTTTTTGGGTGCAACTCTGGAAGTACTACGAAACGTGTCTTGTTACTGGGGCTGTTGTATTCGAACGTGACATCTCAGAAGCAGCACTTTCTTCAGACAGTCTACAATCTACTCAAGCCTCTTCTAAAGATGCTCAAGTCTGGGATGATTGTGCCGTACCTGACACGTGTAAGGGTAATACTGAACCAGATTGTTCCCCTGAAACATTATCTGATGGCCAAATTGAGACAGCTGAAAGGGTGATATTGCCATCTGGTTCATCAATGCAGCTGAAGGTTATCAATAATGGTGTTTCCTGTCCAGTGAGAGAAACCTTCAGTAAAACCATCACTTGTAGGTTGGTTGAGTCATCTTCTGGTGATGTTATTTATAGTTCATATTTGATTAAGAAATCCAGTGAAGTGGCTAGAGAAGGCGAACATGAAGAGGATGTACTCGCATGTCAATATTCTTGTTTGAAGAATAACAATTTTGAAGAGGTGATTGTAAGTAAATCTGTTGCTTCACCCATCTCTCAGGAAAGCTTCGCAGACAAAGTCTTGGTTTTAGGTCCATCTAATGCCAAAGTAGATAAGTCTACAGTGACTGATCCAGATGAAAGAGAGAAAGAACTTGGTTTTCACGATTTTCACCTATCTAGTGAGCCTGGCAGTAGTAAGTTCACAAAGGATCCTCGTCGTCTTATACAAGATAAGATAAATCACTTGCTTGAGGCCACCGGTTGGCATTCTGAGAAGAGGAAAAGACGAAACAGTAGTCAACGGTTTTCGGTGTATCTATCACCCAATGGAAAAAAATCTTTCCGAGAATTTCCTAAAGTTTGGCAGGCATTAGGACAGGAACTGTTAGGCGAGAAGTTCATGTTTTGGCAGCAAACTACTTGTAAAACTTGGACTGATATTGAGCAATTCAGTTCTGATTTATCCGATGCTATGATCCTTATCAACAAATGTGAGGGTCAACTTGACCAAAATAAAGCGCTAGCTAACATTTGGATTTTACTCCACCCATTTGTACTAGTTGCCTATATCGACAAGAAAATTGGCGTTTTAAGAAAGAGGAATTCACGGCATTTGTTGCAGGATAATGAAAAAGCACTCCAAAGCACTGAGTCTTTGTGTACCGAGAATTCAGCAGGAGATGGTATAAGTGCAACAAAGACATTGCATAAGAAGTCTAAAAAGATATCTGAAATTAAAGTTTCCTCATCATACTGGAATGAGATACTGTACCTAACTTCATGTGCTGCACACAACATCCCCGGGCAACGAGAGTTTAGGGACAACGAGGAGATGATGGGAGATATGAGATCTCCGATTGAGGGCTCTGTTATTATTAATGAGCGTGTGGATTTTCAAGACTGTAATCAAGTGACCACGTCAACAAAGCCTAAGCAGCAGAAAAAAGTTGAAATAAGCAATGACCAGGTGAAAGATGATGAGCTCGTAGTATCAGAATTCACGGAAAACAAGTACCCCATCTGCAGTGACAAGGACATGAGCATAAATGTTGGCGGGCTCAAATGTAAGAGGAAGTCAAAGAGCCAGGGGAGCCGTCATGAATCGCGAGCACAAAATGCAGCTAAGAGTAGACACCTGATCAATGGAGTGTATATCCCGATGGGCCCACGAACGGTCCTGTCTTGGTTGATTGACACAGGAATTGTGTCACTGAATGATGTGATTCAGTATCGTGATGCTAGGTACCGCACTAAAGTGAAAAGGGGACTAGTGACAAGGGATGGTATACTGTGCAGGTGTTGTAATGTTGTGTTTCCTGTTTCCCAATTCAAGGCTCATTCTGGTGCCAATCAAAATCATCCATTTTCTAACCTATTCTTGAGGAATGGCAAGTCGTACACTGCATGCCTGCTTAAAGCTTGGTCTGCTGATTATATGACTCGAAAGGCTAGCATGAAACCATCAGATATTGAGGACCTGGATAATAATGATGACACTTGTGGGATTTGTGGAGATGGAGGAGATCTCATATGCTGTGACGGCTGTCCATCCACATTCCACCAGATGTGTTTGGCTACTCGGGTATGCTTTCTTGCAAATAGTTTCCGCATATTTCTCTTCTTAATCATTTTCATTTTCAAATATACATCATATGCTATCGTTGTGCTATCTGAATGGAAAGTTCAGCACCTGTCCCAGTGATATGTTACTTGCTCAAAATACGTCAAACCCAAATCTGCCTGAAGCAAGAATTGAAGTGGATGTGAACCGTCAATCTATCCATTCCCTTTCGCCAGTTTGAAACTTGGTTTCAATTTATTAATACAGCATTTATATGGTCTCCAAAATATCTAATTATAAGCCTTTAATAAATGTGTTTACATTATTAGAATTCATAATACAGAAAATATGGAAGATCTTGCATATGGTTGTCCACTCTAAACTTACATTTAGATGGGAGTACCCTACTTTTCATGTAATGGGACCAGTCCACTGGTTGTCTCTCGCATGCACACTGAGTTCATTTGTTGAATTGTCCCACCCTTAAAAATAACCTGATCAATAAATTATTTTAGTGGAGGTCTAGTCTACTGTTTTGTTTTACTGCTTGAGTATCCTAGTGATATTTAATTTTTTAGGAATATTTTTATAAGAATACACAGTTTACTATTATATATTCTTCAGGATCTGCCAGATGGTAACTGGTATTGCTCCAGTTGCACATGTCGCATTTGTGGTGATCTGGTTACCAATTCTTTAAGTACTCTCCAAGGACTAGAATGCAAGCAATGCCGAACTAAATGTAAATTCTCATCTCTCTGTTTTCATCTACCTGGTAATTGTTACACTGCAGTTGTGATGAATATTGAATATGTCACTGAGCGAAATTTGTCCATGGTAAAGCAGAATTGGTGGTGTATCCATGTATACATAATTTATCATCACCTTCATTACACTGATCAATCAGGATTTTCATGTTCAGTTTCCTGAAATGGCAGGGAATGGTTCATTTAGCAACTGTTTTTTTGGTTGACAGATCACGAGGCGTGCTTGACAGAGATGGGCCTGGATGAAGTGGTTGAATCTGCCACCTGGTTCTGTGGAAGGAATTGTGAAGAGGTACTATAACTGATCTTCTTCTAAACATCTGTTCTCTTTTTTATCTAGTCTACATTTAAGTCATTCTTGTTTTTTTATTCAGAACTCCTAAAGTTAGGCAATTATTTAAAGCATGGGCTTCCAGCCCAGCAACAACAAGTCATTCTTTTTAAAATGGTTATTAAGTTTACGGCAGGTCGTTAGACTTAGACGTCTTGGTATTCAATCCGCGTAACCAAATTGCTCAGTCCGACAATATAGAGTGTTATAATGAAATGTAAATTTTTATGGCTTTGAGCTTAAAGAATCTTAATTGACGTTCGATTGAGTATGAAAATCATAGAAATGGTGGTTGTTTGTAGATTGTATGATCCACTTATCAGGATTTTTGTAATATTATAAGCATTTGTTTTTACTGTGTTAAAAACACATCAATATTTTAGTTCAAAAATTACCCCAATAGTCAGTCTAAGAAAAAAATGGATGTCATCAATGACTTCAACCTGACAGTATTTTTTTCTACTGCTTTGCTCTCTATAAATATTTTTTCCTCTTTCACATATATGTTTTTAGATGCAAAACAATTAAACATCCAGTCTGACTAATTAAGTTATGCTTGAAACTGGTCGTGGTGTAATGAGATGTGTAGTTGAAACTCGGCAGGATTAGTCACTCTGTTCTGGGACGAATTCTCAGCACATGAGGCTTATTCCCGTTATCGGGTTCACTACTCATACAACAACAAAAATAAAGTTGGTGATCACATAAGGTTTTGTTACCTGGGAGTGCCTAACTGATTTGAAATTCGAAGATATCGAGTACTGAGTGTGTTGTATTGAAATCAATGCTTAACCCATAACCAAATCTGCCATACATTATAACAAGTGAACAGACAACACACACAGGTTTATTTGTTAGAAGATTTATTATTGGAGTGCAACCATGGCTTGTACATTGTAACCTTAGTCCACTGAAAGACATAAAGCTTGACAAGTGATCTTTAGCTTTAAAGCATGAATGAACTTCATGCATTCCTTCTGTTTCTGTTTTTTATCGTTCTACATGATTCCGCTTTAATGCTGTTTTTGTTCCGTATTATTCTAGCTCGGCACCATTTTTGTTTTATAGAATATAATGCATAACTGACGGTTATGTAACTATTCCTAATGCAGATTTACTTAGGCCTTCAAGCTCAAGTTGGTGTTCCGCGTGATGTCTCCAATGGTTTTTCCTCGACACTTCTCAAGTGCTTCCATGACGATCAAAAGCTTGAGTCCCCGAAGCTGTTAGCTTTGAAAGCTGAGTGTAACTTCAAAGCTAGCTGTCGGGCTCTCTATCATGGAAGAAAGCTTCTCGGTCATGTCCGACCCAAGAACTGGAATCAGCATGATTCCCCATATGGTATACAACTGCGGGTGAGTCTTCTTTGAAACCGTATATCTCATAGCTCATTGCCTGATGACAACTGGTTCTAATGACCGTTGACGGCATCATTTGCTATGTGGGATGGTTAAACTTGTAATGCATATCTTATGTTCTCTCCTTCTAGTAGTTTTCATGATACTGATAATTTCGTAGTCTATGCCAACTCTAATCTTTGGTTGCCACTTTTTACCACTATTTTTGCATGATACTCTGTCTTTATGTGAAATCAATCTGTGTTATTGTTTGTTTTGTCCCTCAACGGCTGGAAAGTGGTTTGAAAGGCTGAAAGATCTTGTTGTCACCTAAACATATTTTTGTGATCTATCCTAGGTTGTGATGGCCTTATGCTTTTTAGTTGGTGGACAGTTACAATTTTTTGGTTGCAATGATTCAACTTAGTTTGAATTAGAATTAGGCTGTCCCTGTGTAGTATTTTCCCACGATCCCTCTTTACCGAATATGTCATTTGTAATAAAAGAATTTTAGATGTTGTGTATCATTCAAGACCAGTAAATAGTTTGAAATTTAATTTATCGCATGAATAAAATAACATCTTCGGACAACAAAATACATGGTCGATATGGCATCAGATTTATTTCTTTTTTGCCCTTGTGTAATTATGGGGAATGAAGTTTAATTCAACAGGCATACCTATGCTAACAAAGTCCTAGATGTTATAGATACCAACACCTTTTAATTGATCCCTATTTGTTTCACCTTTTATTTGAATCATATTTGTTTTATCAGAAGCCTCTTCACGGCATCGAGGCAGTGACTCGTTTTTTCTTTTTATGTAGATCAAACTTTGCACGAATGGACTTTCATGGCTTTTACACTGTGGTTCTAGAGAAAGGTGATATTCTGACATCCGTAGCATCCATCAGGTATATACTGGTTTTTTCTGGAATGTTTAGTACAAATTAATTTCAAGATCTGGATGTTCTTGATGTGTTCAGACCACAGCTGACTATGCACTCGTTGTTTACAGCCTCGATTCTTGTACTTTAAACTTCACCTTTTCATACATGGAACAGAAATGTGGGAACTGTACTCTTGCGACTTTCCCTGAATTGGTAACTGAATCACTCTCACCCATAAAACTGACTTTTCAGAATTCATGGAGTAACGATCGCAGAGATGCCCATGGTTGCTACCTGCAGCAGATATCGGCGACAAGGAATGTGCAGACGTCTCATGGATGCAATTGAAGAGGTTTATAATGCAATAAATTTCATATCATGACTGAACAAGCAGTACATTATGGTCATGGATTATATATGGTGCTCTCTATTCTAAATCTCTAATGTTTTCACTTTTGTGGCGATGGTAATGGCAGATACTGATATCCTTGAAAATTGAGAAGCTTGTAGTCTCTGCTCTTCCAGACCTGGTGGAGACGTGGACTGTAGGCTTTGGTTTCCAGCCCCTTGAAGACTATGAAAAAGAAAGCTTGAGCAGTCTCAATTTAATGGTACTTCCTGGAACAATATTGCTAAAAAAGCTGCTATACAGTTTCCAAAACAAGGAACCAAAAGGTACATGTAACGGGCTTTTCTGTCTTATCCAATTCTGCTTACCTTGGCCGTTATGTATGACTTGCGAGCATTTTTGTACAGAGTATGAGCAGCCCTGCAGCGAAGATGATTATTCAGGGGACGTCAATCATAGAACCATCTCCCTGCGGCATAACAGTTACATTGATGACAGGGAAGCAGAAGATGACAACCCTGAACCAAATAACGACACCAAATCTATAACAGCTGGTGCAGAAATTGAGAGTCAGATGCAGATGCAATTTTCCAAGTTTTCATGCAACTAAGGCCACCAACGCGAAGTAGGAGAAGCTGACCAGGTAATACCACTTAATGACAAGCTTATTTGTGGAGGCAGCAAGTTAGAAGCAAGTAGTTGTAGTCTAATTCCTCCTTTATGGAGATTCAGATTATTAATTGGTAGAGAAATGTTGATCAGAATTTTTTATGCATCTCTCGAATGCACCGCCCGTTGGTCAAGAAGATAAAATGTCCTTACTTTCTGTCCCACTTACGCATCCTACCAGTAGTTAGTTGAATGTTCGTAATACTTTTAAGCTTTAAGCTCTGCCTTCTCTCTTCTTCATTTGCTGTCGCCTTCTTCCTCCACCGTGTCTTTGGGGTGGAGATGAGATTCATCTCCCTCACGGGTTGATGAATATCTCTTTCTCCACCCCTAGGAGTTTTGTTTTGTAGATCTTCCTTCCGACCTCCTTGCCGCCGCCATCTCCGCCGCCTAGACCGCATGCATGTAGCCGATTCTCGCATCATTGGACTCTTCAACTCTTCATCGTCACATGCATGTAGTCTGATTGTCTGAGATCGGTCTCGGTTTGTTTATAAATAAATGTTTGGTTAATGTGTATCTTTTCGTTTGTTCTTTCGTTGTGGATGCTCCGGTCATGTTTTAGTTGGTATTGCCCCTAGATCAAATGAGATATGGCTAGAAAGTGTGGGTGTATTGGTACTAGTTGCGAGATCGGTCAACTGGACATCTGATATTGTTGCTCGATGTGGTTTAAGACTTGTTCCCACCTGTCTAAATCCTTTCTCATGTATCTTGTATCAATATTCAGGCATTTTGTTGCCTTACTTATCCAAAAAAAACTTACGCATCCTACCCAAGGATACTTTAGTAATTCCGGTGAAGTTATCAAATATCTCTCCATATGTCATCCATACGGAATCAGATTCAAGCCAGCAAAACTTAATTAGTTAAATTTACTTGTTGCGAAACAATTATGTTACCCATAACCTCCAGCTTCTCTCTAGCAGACTTCTCTGTGGGTTTTGGTTGTTGGAGGTGGAGAGGGGGTGTCTTCATCCTTCTCCACCTCTAATCGAATTCCGATAGTCACTGCGAGGCGGCACCGATGATGATATGTAGGGTTTTATGGCTTTGCATGTCTAAATTGGGGTTGTGATCGGAGATCTATCGCGGTTCGTTGTCCAGTGAAGGTCGCTGCATGTATTCTAGATGTTGGGTGGTGAATCAGAGATGGATCTTAGCGATTTGGAGCATGGATGGTTGGCGGAAGGTCAGGTTGGTGTTGGCGGCGGGTGATGGATGCTGCATGTGGCTGACGGGTTCTGGTCTGCCAGCATAGGTGTTGGGAGGTGGTACGTCAGTTGATGGCAGAGGGGTTTTGAGGATGGATGGTGCATGTATCAGATGCAGTTGTGATGGCTGTGCATGCATCAGATGGGGTTGTGGTGGCAGTGCAGGTTATGGGGTTGTGGTGGTTGTGCATGTTTTGGTTATGCAGGAGGTGTTGGCTGTCGGATAGGTGGAGGGATGGCTTCTGACCGCGTTGCTCGGCTCCAAATTGTGACGGTAGTATTTTTCTGTTTTTTGAGTTTCCTCTTGCGTAGTAGGCATTTTTTGCTGAAAAGCTGAGGATTGTGGTTGTCTATTGACACCACTAGGGTTGGGCTTGCATTTGATGTATAAGGCATATACATTTGTTGTTATATGCGTACCAATGGTCACCCAAATATGAATGAAATGCATGTATGCTTTTATCAACAAAAAAAATTATACAAATTTATGTAAGATTATAGTAAAAAGTGTCAAACCGACATTATTTTAGTATTCGTAGCACAAAATAGTGCATTACCGAATTTAAGTTTTGCGATCCGAAAATTCGATATGCATCCACTTCTTAGGGAATGTGTGAAACCATGAACATAACATAAACTCAAATTGGTTTGAATTTTTTTACAAAATGCAAAAGAATCTTTAACCTTTGACCAATTCATTAAATTCAAACCCTCCAAAAGAAAAAAGAAAAAGAAAAAGCTGCTTCGGTCCATTAAACTTGAGTTGTGTTCCTCCTCGTACAATTTCGAATCAACCAACACAATGGCTCTCGCCGCCGCTAGACAAAGACGCCCACCACCATCCGATCTTCCATCATCGTCCTCTTCTTCTCCATCCTACTCCAAACTCGACAAACCGAGCAGCGAAAGAAAATCTGAGGAGAAGAAATTAGGATGGGTACTGACAGTTTGCGCACTTGGAATATTGAGATACATGAGCGCCACATCCAACATCATACACGACTGTGACGAGGTTTTTAATTACTGGGAACCCCTTCATTTTCTCCTCTATAGATCTGGTTTCCAGACTTGGGAGTACAGGTTCTCTTCTCTCCACATCAGTTTACTTTTACACTTCAGTTTAGGGTTTTGTTTTAACAACTCATTATCTTTATCTTGCAGCTCTCAGTTTGCGCTTAGGTCATATTTATATATTGTTTTCCATAACTTGGTTGCTGTTCCAGCCTCTTGGTTGTTTCCTGATGAAAAAGTATGTTCTTCTTTTATTTAATTTTAGTCAAGTTTATATATTTTGAACAAAATACTTGCTCGCTCCCTTGCTCATTTTAGTTTATTATCTTGTGTGATTTAGGTGAGAGTGTTTTACGCAGTAAGGCTATTTCTTGGTCTACTGTCTGTGGTTTCAGATTCTGTATTGGTCGTAGCTCTTGCCAGAAAGTATGGAAATCGGCTTGCTTCTTATACGCTAGCTATGCTCTGTTTGACCAGCGGTTGTTTCTTCGCTAGCACGAGTATGCTTTTCACAACCACCCTGCTGAATCTGAATTCTTAAAGTTTGTTAATTTTAAAATACCAGGATACAAAATATTTCTCGTGTTGAATTAGATACAGAAAACTTTATGCTGAGAGCTTAAAGCTTATCTTGAGACATAGTAAAATAAAAAAACCAATAGCGCTGCTTCATATCAAAGATCTTGCTAATGAAACTTTCTTGGTTTTCAGGTTTCCTGCCAAGTACATTTTCTATGTATGCCATGTCACTCTCATCTGGGCTGTTTCTTTTTGACAAGTATGCTATGGCTGTGGTAGTTGCAGCCATTGGGGTTATTCTTGGCTGGCCATTCTCAGTTTTAGCATTCCTTCCAGTTACAATATACTCTTTAACCAAGAAGTTTAAGCAAACATTTATCTGTGCGACAGTAGTTTCTATCTTTCTTCTGGTAAGAGGAGTATTTCTTGCTCATGCTGAACATTATTACAATCTTTAAACTCTGCATAACAAGTGTTTACATAAACAGTGGAATGTTTGCATTTCACCCAGGTAACTTCAGTTCTTGTTGACTACTACTATTATGAAAGATGGACTTCCTCTGTTTTCAATTTATTGATGTACAACGTGCTAGGAGGGGGTGAGAGTCATTTATACGGAACTGAAGGACCATTGTTCTATCTAAGGAATGGGTTCAACAACTTCAACTTCTGTTTCATTCTTGGCTTGGTTTTTCTGGGAATATTACCAATTGCGAAAAAGAAATATATTCCAGAACTTCTCATAGTTGTGTCGCCAATGTATATATGGTTGGCATTCATGTCATTGCAACCACATAAAGAAGAGAGGTCAGCAGTGTTACTTATAATGTCATATTATATTTTTTGATAGTCACCAAAATTGTTGAATTAAGTACGATAAATACAGCTGCTACAGCATGTCAAATTTAGTTCTCTACTGATTTGATTGACTTCAGTGTTTGTCAAAAAACATTGCAGGTTTCTTTATCCAATATATCCACTCATTTGTGTCGCTGCGTCAGCAGTCATTGAGAATTTCCCTAATTTTTTCAAAGACGAGTATAACCCTTACGATGACTCGTGGCTATACAAAGTTAGTTCATTCTTATTCCCTTGTGTTATTTTTTTGCAATCAGATATTTCTTCTTGATCGGGACTTTCCTATACTGCTGTGCAGATAGCAAAATGGTCTAGGCCAGTGGTTCTGTGTTTCATATTATGCGCATCGCATGCACGAACGTTCAGTGTTATTAACGGTTATTCAGCTCCCTTGGAGATATACAAGAGTTTGGAGCATCACGACGATGCAGGAGATGGTGAGATTGTCTGCCAAATTTTCACATCATATTTTCTGTCGTAGAAATAACTCACAGTTAGGTTTCCTTTCAGGTTCTGTGTTATGTGTGGGGAGCGAATGGCATCGTTATCCATCGTCATTTTTCATTCCTGACTATGTGAATGAAGTGAGATGGATTGACGATGGATTCAGGGGTCTACTTCCCTTCCCGTTCAACTCTACCATGGGTGGGACAGCGGCTGCACCTCCTTATTTCAACAATAAGAACAAGGCATCAGAAGGGCAATATGTAATAGGCTCTCTACTAACCCTGTTTCCTCTTATCACGTAGTACTACGCAAAGTTTTTAATTATTCTTAAACTATGATGTCCGGTTGACAGCTGCTGCGGAATTTTTGGTGGAACTAAATCTTCAGCGTCCATATCCATCCCGTGGAAGTGACTTATCGACGTGGGAGGTAGTTTTTTCAGCGTACTATTGTACAATGTAATATGTTATTCGGCTTCTTTGTAGCTAACTTGAGTTTTCAATTCTAGGTGGTTGCTGCATGGCCTTTCTTGGATCGACAGCTTTCCCCTCCTTTTCATAGATCATTCTTCATACCACATATGTGGATGCAGAAAAACACATTTGGCATGTATCGGCTTCTGAAGAGAATATCAAAGTAACAAACTTACTTCAGATATTTAAGAGTAGGGTTATGTTTCTAATTGAATGACAGACTCATGATACTCACATTTGTTTTTGTACCTGCCCGACATTGGTTTCAGCTATCACAGACAATTAGTTGATATGTCATGTATTTCATTTGAACTAATCGAGCTTCATTTGAACTACTGTGTTCTTTCCTCGCAATGTTTGTCATCTTGAAGTATAAACAAGTTTGTGAGGAAACATGGTTTGCTACTCTGCCTGTGCTTAAATAGATGAATTAGAGTTCTGATAGCGCTTCCTGATGAATATAAACTCTTTGAATATCTCTGAGCTCTAATGGATATTTAAATAAATTATTCACTTTGAACATATAATTGTAACTTGTTTTGTGAAGTCCTAGATATCCATAACTTACTGAAGATACCCTTCGCATCTTAATTTAAAGAGAGAGGCTTGCTACAGGGAATGCTTTGAAGATTGGACAATGTGCAAACCAGTAAACATCCATAACACTATAACAGTGATGATACAAGTGTGTATTTTTGGCAAAACTGACTTGAAAGAATCCATACATTAACATAAATAAATTATTTTTGAGGTTTAAAAAATGACATGCTTAGCCGATAGTCAATACTCGATACAACTCTACGAACAAACAAATTTCAAGGCAAAGCAAAGTAAATTAACTCCTGAATTGAGGTTCATATTCAGGTCACTCAAACAAGAACCGATGGTTCGCCTACCTGATGAGAATCAACATTGAGGCTTCTTGCAACATCGAAAAAATGGGCAACAGCCTCCTCTGGCGTTCCAACAAGCACACCGTGTCCGAGATTTAGAATATGGCCCCTTGGTCCTGCACACTTTACAACCCTGAAATAAAACAGAACTCTGTTAGTATTTGCTATAGGATTTAGCAAAAAATAATTTTGAAAGTAAAAAGTGTTCAAGATCTTTGTCTCTTTTTCGGTTCCCCATTGAATTATTTTTATTTTGAACAGATGTGTTGCAAAATGGAGATTGAGAAGGGACCATCAAGAAAAATAGTACCATTACTAAACACAGGAAGTAAAAATACATGTAGAGTGAACTAACCTGTGAATTTCATCAGTTAAAGCCTGAAGAGGGGAAAACAAATAGACAGGGTCAACATTCCCTTGGACACTGATGTCATGACCTAATCGCTTCCTTCCATCTGCCATGTCCACTGTCCAGTCAAGGCCAATCACATCTACTCCTGTATCTTTCATGCGCTCAAGAAGCCCACCATTTCCATTTATGTATAGAACAATTGGTGTTTGGGGGCATCTTTTCTTTACGATGCTCACAATCTGTAATTAACCAACACCAGTGAATAACAAAACATGCAACTGGTTTCAAAAAAATAAGGTACTTAATATTAGTGCGTTCCATATGTAAAGTAACATATTCTTGACTATTAATTCAAGTGTTCATCAGTGGACGTTTATTACTAGTCAAGTAGATATTTATTTTACATTGACACAAAAACAAACCCAAATCCCGAAATTACCTCTTTGATGTAAGGTTTGGACCATTTCTCCCACATATCAGGTGGTAGCTGTCCACCCCACGAATCAAATATTTGTATACAGTGAGCTCCAGACTCAACTTGGAAAACAATATATTCAGAAATTGCCTGCGTAAGGTGCGAAAGGAGAGCCCTTAATATATTTGGCGCAGTATGGCACATGGTCTTAATGTTTGTATACGTGCGAGTAGTACCACCTTCCACAATGTAAGTAGCTATCGTCCACGGTGCCCCAACAAAACCTAGAACTGCAGCTTGTTTGCCAACCTGAATTCAATTCTGAGATAAATGTGAAATATTCATGGTCCACTAGAAATTGTGCAATGCTAGAATAAAAGACAGTGTCTTTACCTCCTTACGCAAAATCTTAAGAGAATCGCCAACAAAACGAAGTTTATCCAAGTCAATTGGATGCAATGCACGCAAACCATCCTCAGTCCTAATCGGTGTCTGAATAACAGGACCTCTCACCTCTTCGATATCAAATGGGACACCAAATGCAGGCAAGGGGGTGAGTATATCAGAAAAAATAATAACCCCATCAGGACGGAAAGCTTCCCATGGCTGCAAGGAAATTTCGACGATGAGATCAGTTGTTTCCGACCTCTCTCTGAACGAAGGATGCTTCTCTGCAAGCTTTCTATATATAGCCATGTACCTTCCTGCTTGGCGCATCATCCATGCTGGAGCTCGACTCACAGGTTCACCTCTAGCAGCCTTTACAAGCAATGGATCTAAAACCAAAAAAATTTCATATACAGCAGACACATATGCAGAACAGTAATGAAACACTAGGGTCACAAAATCAGGGGGATACCATCCGAGGAAGAGAAACAAGATTGGATTTTGAAACATTTTGTTCTCCTGACAGGTAGAGGTAAAGATGGAGTCGGGGGACATGGAAGCCCTAGAAATGCGGAGGCCATATTAACGGGGCAGCACGCAAACCCAGAGAGAGTGGAATGAAGCAGAAGAGAAGGGAGTATAGAGATTGGGGTTGAAGATGAAGTTGAGATCGATGAGCGGATGATGTGGGATTGCGATTTGATCCTCTCTTCTCTTTAGCTCGGTACATCAAATAGATTAATTGTAATAATTTATATTCATAATTAAAATATATGTTTTTTATTTGACAAAATATATGTTATTGTTGAATTTTTTTAGAAATGCCCTCATGCCGGAAAAAAACTTTCCCAAATGCCCTACTTTCAAAAAAGTTTTTTCAAATGTCCCAAATGCCGATCTTACTAGACTCGGATTGTTAGAAAAACATATTGTCCGGTCTAGATGAAACCAGATTGTTTGAAACCCAACCACTCTAATTTCTTCAAACCCAAACTAATCCAAAAACGTACAATTTCGCGCCCCTCAAAACCGGACTAATTAGAAAATAGGTTCCATCAAAGATGTTGATATGTCGGATGCTAATGCGCTATAGTACGGTTGTAAATGTTTCCAAAGTAGTTTGAATGATGAAATGTAAGTAGCGGAGGTGGATTTATACCGGTAGGAATTCGGCCTTATGTAGATCGGATATATAATTAGCAATCAGGGGCTGTACAGAACGGATTCACGATGGCAGACATTCGATCACCATTATTTCTGTGCAATCCGATCTTATGAAGACCGAAATTCTTAAAGAGAATTACTGCTCATTATTTATTTCTATGCAATTCGGTTTGATGTAGACCGGAATTCATTAAGAGAATTATTGAATCCGGTTTCGTGAAACCCGGACCTTTGTTTTTTTGGTGACTCGGACCCACGTCAGATAAAACTTAGTTTTCAGAGGAGTTCGGTTTTGTGGAGCTGATGGTACGTTTTTGAATAAATACTTTTTAAAAAAATTATTCCTACGCCGTTCAAGGGGACGGATCCCAGACTCAAGGCGGATGCACTGGGGATGACTTAAACCCCTGACCTTTGAGACCAGTCTCAGAGACCGGATGACTGACTGTTAGGCCACTACTCGTTGTGCTTAAGTACGAGTTTAAAGAAATCAGACTAGTCGACTTTCAAACAATACGATTTTATCGAGATCGGATAATATTTTTCTAACAATTCGGGTCTACTAAGATCGGATAGATGACAAAGTACGACATTTGAGAAAGCTTTTTGAAAGTGTGGCATTTGGAAAAGTTTTTTTCGAGATGGGGTATTTCTAATTTTTTACTTTATTGTCCCGTCAGAGTTAGAGTTTTCTATAAGATTAAAATTCAGCATAAATATTGATTGAGTAAAGATCCTATGAAAAGTAACTGTCATGTGTAAAATGCAAACATATCTCAACCATTAATATTCTAAAATCTGACGGCTATGAATTTGGGTCGATTTACAAATATTGAAATGATTTAATATTAAAAATAATAATTATAATATGTTGGAGGGTAAATTAGTCACAATTTACCCACATTCTAGTAGTTCCAAACCTTTCAAAAATCGAGGATTTGTAAAGGTTGATTTCGATTCAAAATATACCATCGATTTTCACCAAGTCGACACGATTGCAGAATCTAAACACCAAACCGTCGACCCGATTCCAGAATCAACAACCCAAAACCGTCCGAGTTAATCTCATTCTTCTTTCTGAATCCTAATCTTCGTTTGGAACACTCAAATTAATAATGTCGGTTTCCTATACGATTAGGTACATGCGATGTTGATTTACGAAAGCTTAATTGTGTTTGCAAGATACGAGACACCGCGAAGATGATACCCAGAAGATTTGGGAAGAAACTGTATTTGATATTTTAGGTTGTTATAGATGTTTAAAACAACATATATTTTGGGTTAAATGTTTTGGGTTGATACTTTGGATTGATATGTTAGGTTGATGTTCTGGATAGTTATGGTGAAAACAAAAGGTATTTAAAACATCATGTATTATGGTTCACAATTTGCATACATATGGTCCACGATTTGCATTCATATGGTTCATTATTTGAGGATATGATTCATGAACCATATACTACTATAACGCGAATCTTATTTTTTCATACTATACGATAATAGTGATTATTGAATAATGCACATGCACAAACTTTGACCTTACACCGATGATGAATCATGATTTATAACATGACTCGTCATGGTTCTTGAATCTTACGCTACAATCGTGAACCATACCATAGCCAAACAGAGTGGTCCATAAAATAGAGTGGATATTGTCCATAAACATAGTGCTACATATGATCCCATTTATAAGAACTTTGTAACACATTGTTATCCATTATGATCCATACACAGAGTACATATGATTCATAAATTATATTAATACATATTCTGAATCACGAATTGAATTACGTGAAATTAATAGGCAAAACATCATAAATAAACCACATTCACATTACAAGAACCAAGTTCAATCTTCATCGATATCCACCTTTCTTCTGCTCACCTACAACTTCTTTAGAACACATAAGTTTATTTACCCATGATTCATCATTTACTATATTATGGTTCACGAATCAAATGTACACAATGTATAGATTAACGAAAGTAAACATTGTGATACAATAGACGAAGCCTAACGAATACGAATTCTGGCATAATCTTATCAGAACATCGATGAAAACAAAATCAGATGACGAAGCTAACATTCCAATTACAAAAACATCTATGATTCATGATTTGCTATAACATGATTCATGAATCAAATATAGAAAAACAGTGAACTACACGATACAATTGTTTATAATTACATATCATACACTGAATGCAGTAACATGCAAGCGTTTTATAAAATTAAATCCCGAATAACATCAGTTAAATGAAATCATATAAACGAACCTAAACATATTATTTACAGCATATGACTTCCGACAAAGTGGATTCCGCAGATTTTGAACTCGCTAACAAATCTTCAGCCCCTTCTAATTGGAAGAAATGAGAATTGCCATTGATTTCAGAACCCATTGTTTTAAGAAATTTGTTGGAAAACAATCTAGAAGAATTTTGAAATCTATGAAAATAAAATAATTTGGAAACATAAAAACCGAATGTAGGTTACCGTGTATTAAGGAATTAAATTAATTAAGATATTTGTTAAATATATTCTATTATATGTTTCCAATATTACCCTTTTGTGTTTAAAAATATTAAATAATCAATCTAAATTGTAACCGTCGGACTGAGATTTAATGGAAGGGCTAGATTTATTTGCATTTTACAACTAAAGTAATACTTTTCACCTGATCTTTTACCATATTAATTAGGAATTTTTGCTGAAAACCACCCGCCCAATACCAAAATTTTAACAAAACCACCTCTTCAATTTTTTTTGAGATAACCACTCATCAATTCCAGCTCGTTAAATCTTGACACCCCGTCGCCGGTTCCGACGCTTTTTGCCGAAAAACTGGTCGTTGACCATGCTTTAAATAGTTTTTTCCATTAATATACTTATCCAATAATACCATTAACCTTAATATGATTTTATTCTTGTTCAATTGTGCTTGAATTATCCAAAAAATCATAATACAAACTTTAATCTATCACTACAAACTCAACAAATCAAAGTATTTCTCAACATTAATCTTTAATTGCTTTTATTTTTGAGTTATGGTGTTATTAGATTAGTTTTTTAGGATTGAAAATTATATTTCAAGAATAGTCAACTTAGTCAACGATCAGTTTTCCGGCAAAAGACGCCGGAACCGGCTGCGGGGTGTTAAGATTTAACGATTTGAAATTGATGGATGGTTATCTAAAAAAATTTGATGGGGTGGTTTCATTAAAATTTAGGTATTGGGCGGGTGGTTTCAGGCAAAAAAACCCTATTAATTAATATAATTATTGAGTGGATAGGTTGAGATTATGTCGACATGATATTCATGCAAACGAATGTTCAACTATATCTTTATCCTCATTTTACATTCTTAAGATCATATTTCAACTGTCTATCTCATTCATTAATTTATCAATTGGGTGACATGTGACCTTTTGAATTAATTGATGACACTCTATACAATTAAGTTAGTGTTTCCACGTGTCACCCAATTGATGAATTACTGATTGAAATAGACGGTTAAAATGTAACCTTACGAATGGAAATTAAGGATAAAGATGTAGTTTAACACTTTTCTCCTATTACATGCCACGAATATTGAGTACTATAAGTTGATTAAAAGTCAAGAAGGAAAAGGTTGAATGAGTATGAAGAAAAGGGCTAAGCTTTTATTTCGCAGATCATAAATTTGTCAATATAAAAGAAATTAAATAGCAAGAACCAGAGACTTAAACAATAAATACAGTTTTAACTATAAAATTGAGCTAAAAGAGAAAATTAAGATGCTACAATTCACACAAGTTAAATGTCCAGTTTGATAACAAAAATGATTACTTACATTAACAGCCAAGTAGGGATAGTATGTGGAGCTCCTCTTGTCCCTTATAACAAGAATTCTCTTCAAGTTCTTCAGTATTCATTATTGGCAAGTAAGGTTATGATCACATCAGAACTGCAACTGTTAATTTCTATGCGAAATCATATAAGGTGAAGTCATGCCCATGACAAGTAATGTCTTCTTATTACAAGTCTCTTTGATAACTTGTGGGATATTTAAAAAGAAAGCACAAATTCTATTATTGCTGCTTGAAGTGTTGAGCAAGAGTCCCTAACAATAAGTTGGGTTTGTTCAAATTACAAGATTACATAAAGTAGGAAACAGAAAGCCATATTTTCCCCTTGAGCAGCATATACTCTATCGTAACCTGCATTTATAAGAAATACAAATTCTGTTCAGTCACTTGAGAGAATGTCAGAATCAAGATGATGAATGTCAAATAAGATCGCAACTAGTGAGTCCTGTTAGATAAAAACTTCAAATTTTTCCATGTTACAATCACAACAAGTGAATAAAGAATAAATCGTGTTATTTATTCAACAAAAGAAACTCAATAGATGTTACATTCTAATTTGTATTGTTTGCCTAATCGAAACAATAACCACACAGATGCATATCACGGCATGAAAAAAGTTGATAATCCAGGTGAGTAACAAGACCTATGATTTTTACATATATTCACAAATACCAAAAGGTCCAAAACCAAAGCCTGATGTTAGTCTCGCACTTGCACAAAACCAAAGCCATAGATTTACTATGAGTTTTGAATATAAAAAGTACGATTGCCAGAATGTACAGTCCAGGTATGTTTGAAATCATATTGAATCCGCTAAGTAATGGGATGTGAGACAAATTCATGTGAAAAACAAGTCAAAATTCAACGATAGCAAAGTTGAAGAAAATGAATTAGAGTCAACTGACACTCGATCAAGGCTAGTGTGCATCTGGAGATTGAGGCTGAGATGCGAGGCTTTGCTGCTTTTTCAAAAGGGATTTGCGCTCGAGATCTCTCCATTTGTTGATGGCGGCAGTGCATACAACTAACAACAACATCAGCAGCAGAAGCGAACAAATTACATTTATGAATTTTTAGGAATATTAAACAGGCAGAGAAAAGTGACGGCTTACTTGCAGCGCCGACGAAGTACATGAGACGAGCGATCTTCGGCGCAGGCGGCCCTCCCACTTCTTCTCCGATCGTCATCGCATACTCTATTGCTCTTTCCAACAAGCCCTAATTCGGTAAACGGAAAATATACGACATCGTTTTAGTCAAATCATTTTTAAGTGAGTCAACCTCTTCCATTAAATTCTAGTGAGCCATATAAATTTTGTGAGATAGAATGATGGATGGATGTTATTTATCAAAGTTGTTTATGATTAATTATGTTGTTGAATTTTTAAAATGTTAGGATGATTGATACTGACAGTTACTGTTATCAACTATTAAATTATTATGAATCAACGATCGTACGATTCTTTCCATATCACAAAACTTTAATTTCCCTTCTCGAACCCATTCTACACGATTCAAAACAACAAAGTTATACAGTCCTTGATGAGTGTTGATTTGCCGGGAGCAGAGGCAGAGGCGGCTGACAATGCGTAAGAAATGCTGAAACAAACAGCTACCGTGTCATGTTCCATTTTTCTAAGATTTCATTTTGCATTTACTCCAAGTAGTTGATAAAGGATTATATAGATATATAGCAGCAGCCATAAGGAAGGATATACATGATGATGAAGGAAGCTATTGAAGCTGCTGGAGATAAGTACCGCTCCATCCTGCATCAAGAAACTGAAAATGTCCAATGGAGACACGGTGGCCCTCCCATTTTCGATTCTGTTAATAAGCTTTTCGAACAAGGCCGCACTAAGGTATTCTTTTGTTATCTGCTTTCTTGCGTGTCTTTACCTTTTTCATGTTATTCCTTTTTATGTTTGTTTTTTCAGGAATGGCCTCAAGGATCACTTGAAGAAGTGGTGCAAAATGCAGTCAAGTCTTGGGAGATGGAACTCTCCCACAAGCTGCATTTAAAAGACTTCAAGACTATCAATCCCGAAAAGTTCAAGCTCATCGTTAATGGTAAGCCACCTCGTTTTTAGCTGCTCGCTGCACCATATAAGGATCTGACAACAACACCCCTTCTTTACGTGATTTGTTTCTTCGATAAACATGTTGGTTTAATGCAATGTTGACGGTCTTTGTAACAGGCAGAGAAGGATTATCCGGGGAAGAGACACTGAGGCTCGGGAGCTACAACGCTTTGCTAAAAAACTCTCTGCCAAAAGAGTTTCAATACTACAAAGCTGATGAAGAAACATTTAAGTCATCTCATGATGCTTTCAGATCTGCCTTTCCTAGAGGATTCGCATGGGAAGTCATATGTGTTTATTCAGGGCCTCCTGAAATCACTTACAAATTTAGGCATTGGGGTTACTTTGAAGGGCCATTTATGGGACATGCCCCTACTGGAGAGTTGGTTGAATTCTATGGAATTGGTGTCATGAAGGTACTTACTTTAAATGTTGAGTGCATCTTCATTGTCACCGTAAAAGTAAAACACTTAACCTTAAAATTCATGACAGAGTTCAAGCCTGATGTCAAAAAAATCTGTAACATCTGTACAAGAATTTTTGTTACAGGTTGATGAGCAACTGCGAGCAGAAGATGTTGAAATTTACTATGACCCTGCAGAGTTATTTGCGGGACTTTTGCGAGGAGATGTTGGAAGCCAAAATGAAGAGCATAAGACTGATGCCGGTGGAGGGTGTCCGTTTACTTAAGTTATTGCTATAGGAGTATCCGTCCGTATATGTTGAAAGACGGTCATGTCTTGATTCCAACAGTTTACTAACTGCAGCTGCAGTAAATACTTTCTTGAAATAATAATATATGTTCAAAAGTTTATTGAAAAAGTAAATATGTCAACACCAAACACTATCTATAGAACAATGTCCTCAACCTTAAACAGTTCATGTGCCCAGACTCAGAGTCAGATCAGTGTTATAATCTTCCATTGGGTTAGCTGAATCTCACTTGAAGTTGTGCAAATTTTCACACCTTACAAATGCCAATTTTTATGAAAAAAATCATCAAGCACAATATTTCTGCCAACTTAAAAAGGCTCGGAAAAAAGCTCAAATTAATCTCATCCAATAAAGATCAATATTTTGAAAATGAGATCAGTACAGCTAGAACATGTACTGACACCTTTTAAAACACATGCATCTTCGAACCTATGCAATTCCAAATAAAGCAAATACTTGAGTACTCAACTCGAATTGGATCAAATGGCTTGCAGTTCTAATGAACACCTAAGGATAATAGTAATTCATCTTTTGAATGACACCACAGAACCTTACCTATTTAGAATGCTGCTCGGAATCACTAAGCATGAGGTGATTTATATGATGGATGCCTATATCGTATATAGATTCAATTGGCTGCTCCTCTTTGTCTGCTGATGCTTCGTAAATTGCAGGCTCAAGGCTATACTCATCTGCAAAGGGAAAAGTAGGCATCATGATCATAGCAAATTTATAGTTTTGCTAGGGGTAGTTGGTATTGTGTTCTTGATTTTTTTGCTTCAAATAGAGGGTACCGGAAGGGAAAAATAATAATATTCGTACATACTTGCTAGGGTAATAATCGATTCCAAGATAATGTAGGCAAGATTCCGGTAGATGCGTCCATGTCAAGAAAATAACTGCAACCAGTAAGAAGCAATTATCTGAGTAAGCTCACTTCATATTAGTTAGCTTCTACGCAGAGAACACGATCAATTTTGTTCTCTCTAGGATGAATGCGCTTTTGTGTTTCAAGCAATGAAGAAAAAGGTGCACGCAAATAACTAATCACCAACTCGATGTGAAACACTGAATATTCTTTTTCTGTATCTCACACAAGGCATATTACAACAAGCCACATTACACATCAATATGAAGAAAAGGAAAATGTCAAACCAAAGAACATCACTCATTTTCTGCAACCTCTGCATAATTGCAGTTTAACATAGAACGAAAAATGATTTTATATCATAATTCATAAAAAACTACCATGCAAAGGAAGGGGTACATTATACTTGTCGACAAATGGTTTTAAAAGTATTAGTTTATATCAACTAGGCGAGAACAAAAACTGTGGAGATGAGCCAGATGTATTAATCACGAAGTAAGATGAACATAAGAGAGAAACCTGTGGCAACAATGGTAGTAATAGAACCCACAAATCCATAAACTTGAGATGGTTTAGGACTCTGATCCTGAGATACACCAACCCGTGATAACTTGTCATCTGATTCCACAAACCATATCTTCGTTCTTCTCTTTGACAAGCTGAGAATTCTTCTAGGACTACTGACAGAATGTGATTCCGACATAACTGTTGATTCCAAACCAGCACTTTGCTTACTGAATGTTGCTCGCATCGTAACATGACAATCAGAATTGGAGTGCAGGAGATAAGTGACTAAGGATCCACTTAGTCATTGAATATGAAGACTGGTTCTTTATCAAGAGAACTTATCTTCAAGAACATGTACGAGGCATTCGCCATCACGAACATCATCACCAGAAAACATGACCCTGAGAACCCGTCTCCACGTATTCATCTTTGGTACGAAATCATGTTGCACCATTCCCTCCAATGCCCAACAAGCCTCATCAGTTGAGTTGCTTTTGCAAAACCCTATAAATGTCTTCCTAAATGATTGATAACTCGGAGACATGCCTTTCCGCATCATTCCATCCATGAAGTCTTTTGCCTCATTGAATCTCTTAGCATCAATCAAACTATACAAAACCTCTTGATAAGTTCCAGGATTCGGATCGCATCCCTTAAGCTTCATCAATCTCTCAAGAACCTCCATACATTCTTTACCTTTCCCTTGTTTCCTCAACCCAGCTATTAATATATTAAATGTGATGGCATCCGGACTCACATTCTCCCTCTCCATCCTATCCAACATACCAAATGCCTCTTCAACCCTATCACACTCGCACAATGCCCGCATCAACGTAGAAAAAGTCCTGACATTATGACTCAAGCCTAACTTAGGAAATTCATCAAACACCTGGAATGCAGCATCCAATCTCCCGCACTCACACAAACCTTTCAACATAATATTCAAACAACAGGCATCCACCTCAACGCCTAGCTTCGCCGAACTCGAATAAACCTCATGTACAATGCTAAACTCTCTAGAAATGACAAGCAAATTAAGCACAAAGCAGAATGTTTTCGCACTCGGCCAGACCTTGTAACTCGGCATATCATACAATATCTGCACAACACGAATAACCAAGCCACCGACATTACCATAAAGCTTCAAAATTGCGTAGAAAAACTCATCAGAAAGTACACAATTTCGTTCAAGTTTGATTCTTTGGAGCATGTCATCAATTGGGTTGAACATACGGGCGTGTGCAAGCTTAGTGAAGATGAGCAAATAAAGGGCTTCAGTGGGTTTGTAGTCATTGCGCTTGGAGTACCGATTGAAGGCGTTGACGATGGTGAGAGGGTCGGTGAGGTCGTGGAAGAGTGTGACGGCTTCAGATGGAGATAGCCAGTCTTTGTGGTTGATTTTGGGAGGGAGTTGAAGACGTTCGATTGGGTGAGAAGATGCGAATTGATTTGTGGGTATGAGTGAATGGAGATTTGATTTGCGGAGGAATTTGGAGACGCGAATCATTTTGTGGTTTGCGTTTGGTTAGACTGGAGACGATAGAAGTGTTTTTCTACCAAGTAAATTAACGAAGCGTATGCGTCGCTTTATTCAGCTACTTGTGTATTATCAGCTTTAACGCCACTTAATTGGAATGGGCTTGGAGATGGAATTTTTTGCGTACGAAATTAGGTTTTTTGAACTGCTTCTCAGTAGGTAGTAAAGGCAAAGCAGGTGGACTTGCACTTTTGTGGAAAGAAGGTGTGACAGTCACCGTTACAAGTTTCTCTTTTTTTCATGTTGATATGGTTTTGCATGATTCTCAGAGTTTTCGTTTTACTCTTTTTTAAGGAAATCCTAGTACTCATCTCAGATATCGTAGTTGGGATTTAGTACGAAGTTTGGCTGCTAAATCTGACCTTCTGTGGTTGGTTGCAGGGGACTTCAACGAAGCCTTACACAGCTCTGAAGTAACTAATGTACACGTAAGGCGGATGTCGCAAATTCATAAGTTTCAGAATGCTATTACATACTTTGGTCTAACTGATCTGGGATTCTTTGGCTCAAAGTTTACTTATTCTAATAAAAGATTGGGTGCTGATGAGTTTAAGGCTCGACTAGATCGGTATATGGGGAATTCGAAATGGCAGCAGTTATTCCCTCACGCAAAGGTAACACACATTTCTGTTCATTGTTCTGACCATATGCCAATCCTGCTGTCCAATGATACTACATGCTGTAATAAACGCAATGTTTTTCGATTTGAACCCATGTGGATCCGTAAAGATTCGTTAGCTCGCGTGGTGTTGCAAGAGTGGAATTCAGATCAACATCTATCTTTCAATGAAAAACTTATTCATCTACAAAAGCGACTTACAATTTGGAATAAACATGACTTTGGTAACGTGCATGTGAGGATTCGTAGCCTTAAACTTAAGCTGCAGCAGCTGCAAGGTAGCACAAGAACTGAACAATCTGTGGCAGTAGAAAAGTCATTATCAGAAGAATTAGATGAATGGTTGTTAAGGGAGGAAATTCTCTGGAAGCAGCGTTCTCGGGTAATGTGGTTATCAGAAGGGGATAATAACACAAAATTCTTCCATGCTAAGGCTTCAAGTAGAAGAAAGTCTAATTCTATTCAATTTCTTGATACTGATGATGGAAAACGGGTTGAAACTCTCCCTGACATTATGAAAGTTGCTTCTCAGTACTTTTGTGATATTTTTAAAACCTCCTTAGACATATCTCATGATTCTTTTGAGGATGCTTTAAGTGTTGTTCCAAAAATGGTGCAGGATCATCACAATCACCAACTTATGGAGCCTTATACGGAGGAAGAAATCAAGATAGCTTTATTCCAACTTCATCCTGGCAAGGCTCCAGGTAATGACGGATATCCAGCTTTATTTTTTCAGAAGTTTTGGGATTGTCTTAAAACTGATTTACGCGTGAGGTTTTAAATTTTGTCAACTCTGGATATCTGGATTCAGAAAATAACTTGTCGACCATAGTTTTAAGGGGGCACACACTATGCAACAATTTCGCCCAATAAGTTTAAATGGGGTTTTGGCAAAATTCATAGCAAAATTATGGGTTAACAGGCTGCAAGGCTTTTTAAATGACATAATCTCGCCTTATCAGAGTGCATTTTTGAAAGGGCGATTGATTTTTGACAATATTATCGTTGCACATGAGTTGTCACATTTTATGAATACTAGGGCCTCACAGCGAACGGGATACGCTGCTCTTAAATTAGATATGTCTAAAGCGTATGATAGGGTGGAGTGGACTTTTTTAAAAACTCTTTTGCTTAAAATGAGATTTCATAGTTTGTGGGTGCAAAAGGTTATGCATTTTATAAAGTCCGTCAAATACCAGTTAAAGATAAATGGCGTGTTTTCCAATATTATATCTCCTTCCCATGGTCTTAGACAGGGGGATCCACTATCCCCATATCTGTTTATTTTATGCATGGAATGGCTTCATTTTGTTTTCGAGAAGGAGAAACATCATACTTACATACAAGGAATAAAGTTAAACTCAAATGCCCCTGAAATCTCTCATCTGTTCTTTGTTGATGTCTGCCTGCTATTTTTTAATGTCAATATTATGGTTGATCATAGAGTCAAATATTTATTAAGTGTGTTCGAGGCATGTTCTGGTCAGAAGGTTAATTTTGCTAAATCTTCTATTTGTTTTAGTCGGAATGTCTCTCAGCATGATAAGACTATGCTAGCAGATGTACTAGGGGTTAATGTTCTTGAAAAAATTACCAAATATTTGGGTATGTATTACGGATAAGCTTTACCATCATTAATTAGAATTGCTCTCCAAAATCATTTGTCTGTCTTCTTATCTTCTTATCTTCTTATCATGGTATCAGTATCAGACTAGATCCAAAATAAAACTCCATCTTCTGCCACGATAGCCGCTGCCAATGACATCCCTATAAGCCATTATTCTCCTTTTTATCTTCATCCTTCTGATCACCCAGGCCTTTCTATTTGCCCAGTGACTCTCAAAGGAGACAATTTTGATGAATGTAGTCTTGCTTTTTGGAATTCAATTTCAGCAAAACGTAAAATTGGTTTTCTGGACGGCACAATTGCGAAACCTCTCGCCACCGCCAGTAACCATCCAACTCTTGAAGATTGGTGTGTTGTTAATTCCATGCTAGTTGGATGGGTAGTTCAATCCATCGATCCATCTCTTCGGTCTTCAATAACCTATTTTTCGGAGGTCAAGCAATTGTGGGATGACCTTAATCTCCGGTTTAACATTGGAAACGGTCCGCGTAAACTTCAACTCCGTGCCCAGATTGCTTTGTCGTCAGTCTGGTCATAGCGTCTCAACCTATTATAACATTCTCAAGAAATTATGGGAAGAGCTTGACGGGTATGTGCCGGTTCGTAACTGTGCCTGTGGTCTCTGTAAGTGCGAACTTAATTCTATTCGCACATCTGAACATGAAGAAGAACATGTTCATCAATTTTTTAATGGTCTCGATGACATGATGTTAGGGATGCGGCTTGATTACGTTTCCGAGTGGGGCTGGCTTTTTAAAATCGTACCCCGACTTTTCCATCAGTTTGTACGCTTTTGGGTCAAACCTTCCACTTAAATTAGTTTGTCCTTCAGATGGTTCGTAAGATGAGAAAACAAAACCCGTCGGAGGAGGTTTTGTGATTGTTGTTTGATTTGCACTGTGAAGAGGGACAACAACTTTCGCAATCCATTCTTGCCTTACCGAGTTACTGAGCCTGTCTTTCTTTGCACACGTTGTCAAGTCCTTGTATTCTGCAAAAGGACTTTCTCCTTCTTTACGCTGAGATTTTGGTATATAGCGTAAAACTGGAATAGTGGCGTTGGGCTTTAACTCATGCTTGATAGTGGATGGACCAGCACAAAGGTTATATTAGTCTCCGGCTGACGTTCTTTTCTATCGCTTGTTTGACTGTCGTTTGGAGATCTAATCGTATCAAGGTTGCACTTTTCTTTATTACTCCCTCTACCAGTTGAAGAGATGGTGGATGGTAGTAACTCGCTTGATGTGCAATTTTCCTCGAAGAATTTAGCATCAGCAAAGAATGCATCGGCTTTAGTAAATGGTTTAACATCTCCATCTATCTTCTTTTCACCTCCGCGATAATACTTCATGCATTGATGTAAAGTCGATGCGACAACACCGTTCTCGTGTTTCCATGGACGACCAAGTAATAACTTAAATGAAGTTTTCCCTTCTATGACATGGAATAGTGTGTCAGAAGACAAATCTCCAATAGTAAGGTTTACACGAATCATGCCAATTGCACGCTCACCATTCAGATTAAAGCCATGAATTATTGTTCGACTGTTGGAAAGTTCATCAATCGTGATTCCCAGCTCATGCATAGTTGCTTTTGGCATGAGATTTACCCCCGAGCCTCCATCTACTAAAATTCGACTGACCATTTGTTCTCGTATGTACCCTGAAACATACAACGGTCTATTGTGAGGTTTGGAACCTAGCAGAAGATCCTCATCAGAGAATGTTAAAGCTGTGTTACATGAAACACATTTTGTTGAGCTTTCTGACAACTCCCCAATATTTTCCATCATCTCCTCTAGGAACATTGGATTTAGCAATGCATGGGCTATTTGTTTCCGCTTCTCTTCAGGTAAGCTAAAAAAATGTTTCCATCCATGTTTGGAGAGAGTATCTTGAACATCACTAAGATTTTGATGATTATCTTGTGATGGCAAAGTTGCAGCAACATCCTTGACTGGTTCTGCCTCAGCATTTAATTCCCTGCTTTCTTCGCGTGTCATTGATGATGCTACATTGACAGCAACCTTATCAAAATATCCTTCGGGGAAGAAATCTCCTAAGGTGATAGTAGTTAGTGGATCTTGTTTCAAAAGATCTACAGGTTCTACACGTGGCTTTATCATCTTCTTTGGTTTTTTCTTCCCTTTAGGTAGTCTTGGCCTCCTCTTTGTATTTTGCTTTCTTCTACGAAGAATTGGCTGTGGTTGTGGTTTTATTTGCTTTTTTATTTTCCGTCTTGTTACAACTGTCCATCCTTCGTTATCGTCATCCAAATGTTCAGCACTCTGTAGTGTAACTTTCTGAATCTGCTTCAACGGTCTTTGGAAACATACTGTTATCGGCTCAAAGCTACCAAATTGAATATTACGTTCATACTTCTCATCCGATTCACAATATATTGTTGCTGCAGCATGGTTAATTTCTACGGCTTCGTCGGTGTCTAAAAGGATCTTTCCCTCATTAGCCAATCTCATGATCAATTCCTTCAGCGTTATACAATCTTCGATACATGACTGACTAATCGATGATAACGACAATATTTTGGGTTGTTGGTTAGATTGGCTTCTTCGGGACGTTTCGACTCCGGTAGCTGGATTATTTTCTTTTCTAACAAGTCATCTAACATACCAGCCAAGTCAGAATCTGGGAATGGGTATTTTTTTGCTTGTAGTTCTTTTAGCGTAAGCTTGTTACGCTTGAAATCCTTTGAAGTGTTTTCTTTCCTCTTTTCATACTTGGGTTTTGCTGAAATCGGTACAGGACTATTACTAGAAGTGACAGCCATAACTTCCTTAGGAGCACTCTTAGGAGTCTTGTCAGTCTTCTTATACTCTTTCTTTTCGAAAGACGCATTCGAAGATGCCACTCGGTTCTTCCCATGACCCTTCACAGTTATCTCCATATCATGAGCGCGCGTTGCTAGCTCTTGAAAGGTCCTTGGCTTAATGCCCTTCAAGATGTACAACAGTTCCCAATTCATGCCATCTATACACATTTCAACGGCTGAAGTCTCGCTGATTCTATCCTTGCACTCAAGACTTAATGCACGCCACCGGTTAATGTAGTTGACGACAGGCTCGTCTCCCCACTGTTGTGTTTGTCAGCTCACTCATGCTGACTATGCGTCTAGTACTGTAGAACTATTAAGGAACTCATCTTGCATGTGATCCCAGCTATCAATCGATTCAACATCCAAATCCGTATACCAATCAAATGCCATTCCCTTTAGAGAACGCACAAACTGCTTAACTAGCAAGTCTCCTTCAGTACCCGCATTGTTGCAAGTTTCCACAAAATGAGCAACATGTTGTTTAGGGTTTCCTTTGCCATCAAATTGTTGGAAACTTGGAGGTTGGTAACCCAACGGCATGCGCAAGCAATCAATCCGTCTTGTGTATGGTTTGGTGTAACGTGGTCCAGCAGAAGAGCTGCCCCCCAGTTGAGTTTTTACTGCTATAGCTATCATCTCCTGTAGATGTGTTTCACTGTAGGCACCACCTTCACCTTTAGTCCATCAGTTCCAATGAGTTTCTCAGCATTTTTATCATTCTCTACTAACTCCTGGTTAACCTCTTCATGTTTTTCTTTATCCTTGAGTCCAGTAAGTTCCTTTTGAAGGTCCTCAATTTTTTTGTTCTTCTCCTCATTGTCTAGCATGACTTGCTCAAGGAGTTTTCTCATTTCAACCATTTGTTCTTCAACAGTTTTGACTCCAATTGTCATGACAGTTGCAACATTAGGTCCAACAGTTTCATTCTTCTTCGTTGAAGCTGACATGATCTTAAGTGGGGAAGTAGTAGTAGCCTTAGCGATTTCGTTTTCCTTATGCTGAGGAGAGTTGGATGCGATCACCGCTTTAGCTGCAGCAACAATGGAAGCAGCAGAAAACTTGCGTGCTCGAGTTGGCACAACAGCAGCGCGTAGACTAGCAGCAGCAGCGTTGACAGCAGCTTTCCTTGCCATACCCCTTGTGCAAACACCAGTAGGGTGTAGGCTAGCTATACCGCTAGTAAGAGTAGCACTGTTAGGTGAGTTTTGCACAACAGCAGCGTAGGTCTGCTTGGGAGTGGTAGGACTAGTTGATTGAGTAGACATACTGTAGTAGCGAGTTTGATTACTCGTTGCAGGGATGAGAGGTAGAGATTTCACGTCGGGTTCACCAGAATTTGTAGACTCAATATTTTGTACTAAGACAAAATAAAGAAAACAAATGTCGCTTTTATTGATTTCAAAAAGTTTGTGTACAATCTCTAGTAATCCTCTGATTCTACTGCGTAATAAACAAAGTAGTGTTTTGTTGACTTGGAGTTTGCTATTGCTAAGCGAGGGTCGCGCTGACTTGATCTCACGTTAGCGTTTGACTTCTTTGAGTAGCTGTAGCAGGCGGTACGTTGTGTACTTGATGACTGCTTGCAGCTAGGGTTTTCTCAGAGAAGTTTTCTTTTGAATTTTTCAGGATCTCTTCAAATGAACTGGGAGTCCTCTATTTATAAGGAAAAAATCCTTATTGGGCTGAGCTTGACTTATGGGCTTGTTTGTGGCCCAATTATACAAAATAATTAAAATGAATTAAAATTTACTATTAATTCAAATAATCATTTATCTTTATTTTTAAGCACTTTTTAATGCCTACATTTGGGTCTCTTCGTTCAAATCTGTTAGCACAGGACCATATCCCGCCATTAAACCGGGTGTATGCTCTTGTTGTCCAAGAAGAAAGGCTTCGCTCCGTCCTCACTGATCGCGAGCCTGCTGCTGACCTTGGTACGGCTTTTGCTGTACGTCACAAGTCTTCTTCATTGGCTCCGCCTGTTTCAAATAACGCTCCAGCTCTTCCGGATAAAAGTGGTGTACTTTGTACTCACTGTGGGCATTCTGGTCATGACAAAAGCACCTGTTACAAGCTTATCGGCTATCCTGACTGGCTCAAGGAGCGTATTGCAGCACGCAAAAAGGGTCGAAATACTCATACCGGATCGGCAAACGCTGCACAAAACATCACCCCTGCTCATAGTGCTGCTCCACTTGCTACTACAAATGATAGGGCTGCCTTTGGACCTGCTTTGAATAATGAACAATGGGCAGCTGTGATGAATATGTTTCACTCTATGCAAGTTAATTCTTCTAACTCGGGTATGTCTCGTAAATGGATTCTTGATACAGGTGCATCATTTCATATGACGGGGGATTGTTCTCTTCTCACTAATCTCACCCCTGTCAAGTCTGTCATTACCATCCGGCTACCCGATGGAAGTTTGTCTACTGCTCACCAACAAGGCCGTCTGTGCCTTGGGTCCATGAGCGTTGATCATGTTTTATACGTCCCCAGATTTGGATGTTAATTTGTTGTCTCTTGCGCAGCTGACTTGTTCTTACTCCTAGCATTGTTGTTCTACATGAAATCAGTACGAGGACAGTGATTGGCGTGGGTAAGATGCATGACGGAGTTTATTGGTTCCAAAAGTTTGCTCCCGTGGTTCACGCGTCAGCTGTTTCGACCGCTTCTGTTGATTCTGCTCTTCTCTGGCATCGTCGTCTTGCCATCCATCAGATTCAGTTCTTGCTTCTAGTTCAGCACTTCAGTTAGACAGACTTTCTATACAGAATATTTCACCTTGTTCGTCTTGTTTTGAAGCTAAACAAACTCGTTCAACATTCCCAGAAAGTTCTAATAAAGCTGCAACCTTATTTCAGTTAATTCATTGTGACGTATGGGGTCCTTATAGTACCCCGTCCTTGATGGTGCTCGTTCATTTCTTACTATTGTGGACGATACTTACGTTTTGTTTGGGTATATTTCCTCCGTGACAAAGCTGAAGTTCCTACTCGATTTCGTCAATTTTGCTCTATGTTCATACACAGTTTCAATTCAGGTGGCTCGAGTTCGAGCTGATAATGAACAGATATTCATCCATTACGACCATAATTTTCCGATCAGGTGATTCTCTTTGAAAGTTCATGTGTTGCAACCCCCCAACAGAATGGTCGTGTGGAGCATAAGCATCATCATCTATTATGTTGCTCGTGCTCTTCATTTTCAAGCTGAGCTTCCAATTGCTTTTTGGGGCGAGTGTGTTTCCACTGCTGCGTTTTTAATTAACCGCACTCCGACACCTCTACCGATAATCTCACTCCATACGAACTTTTATATCAACGTTCTCCCTGTTATTCACAACTTCGAGTTTTCGGTTGTCTCTGTTTTGCCTCACAAATGCCTCGACATCGTGACAAGTTCTCACCACATAGTCGGAAATGTATTTTTCTTGGTTATCCTACCGGAAAGGGCTTGGTTGTTATATGATCTTGAGAAGAAGAACGTTTTTTAGTCGTGATGTAGTATTTTTTGAGACATTTTTTCCTTTTGCTTCAGAGGTTTCACATCTTCTTCGGCTCAGTTATCTGATCAACAACCTTCTGTTGCTATTTATGATGATGAGGCATTACCAGTCAGGGGGAGTTCGGATAATGATAATCTTTCTCCATCCTCAGATGACACTCTACCACCTTCTTCTTCAGTATTGCTTTCAGAGTCGCCTCCTACACAAGATCAGTCTGCTACTATGCGTCGTGGTGCTAGGATGCGATATGCACCCTCTCATTTGTCTGATTATGTCTGCAGTACAGTTTGCCAAACAAATCCTCATGCTTCTTCAATTACTCACGTGTCGGCATCGCCATCCTCGGGTACTCTCTATCCTATTGATGCTTATGTTGGATGTGCTAACTTCTCTGCATCACACACTCATTTCTTAGCAGCTGTTATGGTTCAATCTGAGCCCACATCATACAAAGCTGCTGCACTTCATAAACATTGGCGTGCAGCTATGACGTCAGAACTTGATGCTTTGGCTCGTAATGGCACTTGGACTTTTTCGATCCTTCCTCCCGGCAAGAAACTAATTGGTTGTAAATGGGTATATAAGATTAAATATAAGTCAGATGGTACGATTGAACGTCACAAGGCAAGACTCGTTGTTCTCGGTAACAGACAGGTTGAGGGTGTTGATTTTAGGAAAACATTTGCGCCAGTTGCCAAGATGACATCTGTGCGTGTTTTTTTTTGTTGCAGCTATTCGTAATTGGGAGTTGCACCAAATGGATGTACACATTGCCTTCTTACATGGTGATTTTGATGAGGAGGTATATATGCAGCCCCCTCTCGGTCTTGCTAATGTTCCGCCTGGTCATGTTTGTCGTCTTCAGAAATCATTGTACGGACTAAATCAAGCACCTCGAAATTGGTTTGCTAAACTTTCTCAGGCTCTTCGTGTTCTTGGTTTCCATCAAAGTCGGGCTGACTACTCATTATTCTCCTACTCGCAAGGGTTGATCACTTTACAAGTGCTTGTCTACGTTGATGATCTAATTATAGCCGGAAATGATTCAGCTGCAATCTCCCGTTTTAAGCAGTATCTTAGCAGTTGTTTTCATATGAAGGATTTGGGTGTTCTCAAGTACTTTCTTGGCATTGAAATAGCCCGAAGTTCTTCTGGTATATTTCTCTCACAACGCAAGTATACTCTGGACATTATTTTGAAGCTGGCCTCCTTGGTGCCAAACCATCCGAGTTTCCAATGGAGCAGAATCACAACTTAGCTGCTTCTTCGAGCTCCTTGCTTGACACACCCGAGCAATATCATCGTCTTATAGGTCGATTGATCTATCTCACTATGACTCGTCCGGAGCTTTCTTACTCGGTCCATACGCTTGCACAGTTTATGCAACAACCGCGTGTTGATCACTGGCATGCTGCCTTACGCGTTCTGCATTATCTAAAAAGAAATCCCGGTCAAGGTCTTCTTCTTTCTGCTACAAGTTCTTTGCATCTCAACGCTTATTGTGATTCTGATTGGGCTACTTGTCCGGTCACTCGACGTTCAATTACAGGATATTTCATTATGCTCGGTCGTTCTCCTATTTATTGGAAGACCAAGAAGCAAGTCACAGTGTCTCGTTCATCTACAGAAGCTGAATATCGGTCCATGGCTTCCACTTGTTGTGAGCTCGTTTGGCTGAAGTCCCTTTTACGCTCTCTTGGAGTTTCCCACTCTTCTCCTATGTCTCTTTTCTGTGACAGCCAGGCTGCTCTTCATATAGCGGCTAATTCGGTATTTCACAAGCGCACCAAACATATAGAGATAGACTGTCATCTAGTTCGGGACCATATTCAAGCGGGTACTATTATTACGCGTTATCTACCTACGTCACAACAACCAGCTGATCTCTTTACCAAAGCCCTTGATCGAACACAATTTCAGATTCTTTTGGGCAAGTTGGGCATTATAGATCCTCATGCTCCAACTTGAGGGGGAGTATTACGGATAAGCTTTACCATCATTAATTAGAATTGCTATCGGTTCACTTGCTATCGTTCACTTTACTCTTTAATTGTAGTTCATTTGTATAGTACTCCCTCCGTCCCATTATATTTGTCCACTTTGAATATTATATACCTCACAAATAATCCAAATAGTGGACAATCTTTGTGGGACGGAGGGAGTATATATATGTGCAGTTAAACAATCAATAGAATACAACAATTTCCTCTCCAAAATCATTTGTCTGTCTTCTTATCTTCTTATCTTCTTATCTTCTTATCTTCTTATCTTCTTATCAGTATGCCATTACTCTTGGGTAGAAGAAGATCAGAAATATACGCTGATTTAGTGGATAATATGTGCAATAAGGTCTCTAATTGGCAGAATAAACAGTTATCAATCAGTGGGAAAGAAGTATTAATTGAAAACGTTCTACTTTCTATGCCGCTATATCCCATGTCTTGCTATATTTTGCCAGATAAGGTTATCAAAAAATTACATTCTCTGATCAGATCTTTTTGGTGGAACAGTGGTAAAAATTATGGTCAAATACATTGGATTAAATGGAGCTTGTTGCAGGAGGAGAAGGAAAGCGACGGATTGGGTTTCAAGGATTTGAAACTTGTAAACTTAGCACTTATTGCCAAACAGGTATGGCGACTGATTGTATACCCTGATTCTCTAGTTTCTCGGTTGTTCAAAGCTAAATATTTTTCGCAAACTACCGTTATTAATGCTAACAAAGGATATAGACCTTCAGCAGTTTGGCAAGGATTTTGGAAGGTTATTCAAATTATTAAGCCAAAACTTCTAATTGATATGTCTACTGGTACTATTACATGGACAGGAAGCTCCTCCAGAATTCTAGATGTAAAATCTGCATACCATGTAATAAAAGAAGCACTGGATAAAAGTCAGCAGAGTTCCGTATGTTATGGTCAGTGCTCTAACCGTTTACTTGTTTCAAAGTTTTGGAAACTGTTGTGGAAACTGAGGCTTCCGAGGAAAGTTAAAATATTTGCATGGAAACTTTATTATAATGGGATTCCTACGGGTATGAACTTAGCTAGCAAGCACCTGAAAGCTGGATAACAGTTTTTTCTCCAAACTAACAGGGATGACATTAACATCAAGGAAATTCAGAATGTTTCATTTTATTCTGAACTCATATCATAATCATTTGTATCCATGTCAGCTAATGTTATACAGTTTTTCCTCAAAATATTGCCAAGTTATTTAGATTCTTTCATTCCCAGTAGACTAGTAGAGGACAGCCGTTTCACCTGAAAGCTGATCAGATGCAACCTCATGTTCACATATATACTCAATTAGCCACATATGCAAAAATTGGATCAACCACTCTACTAACGATAAAAAGTAGAATAGAGTCATAGTTGACAATTTAGTAGTTAGCTGAAGAAGGTCGACGCACCAAATGAACCGGTTTACCTGAGTTCAGAGAATGGACATGGTTTACTGTTTATCACAATTCACCAATGAGTAACACTTGCCTTATGCAGGTTTTCAGAAAGACAAGTCAATCGTAGAAATTAAAAACAAAAAGACTAAATAGCCAACAAACTTTTAAAGTGAGGTGTGACTGTGTGAGCGTTTAATGAAGCTAAACAAGAGACAAAAACATTTCAAATCTCAATATACAAGTTTTGGAATAAAAGAGAACATATAAGAAGCAATCATTCCTGAAAATGATCCCCACAATATAAAGTTTCAGAAGATAAATGAAGAGTTTATAAAAATCCCTTATAACTTTCCTCATATAATAGCGAGGATGTTTACTTGGTTCCTTCTGAATCTTTAGTATAAAAACAAAAGAACTCAGAAAAACATCAAAATATGAACATGGTTGAAAAAACATAGAGAAGACACTCGGATGAGTAAGGGCAACATCATTATTCCAAATTAAGCCAAAGGCCACCTTCAGTTGGGAAACAGGGCAACCATTTAGCCAATTTATGAATCAGCCAGTACTGTTTCGTCATTGGCTTCCTCTAAATCAATTTACATTTCAGTTTTAAAACTGCAGAACTGTAAGAATCGATGGTTAAGTAGCAGTGTGCTTCAAGCACCAAAATACCGTCGATATATTTTGCCAAAATAAATGCCATCGAAGTACATGACAAGATAAATTAATTTCAGCATAGCAAATAACTCAAACATCGAAAATTCATTTCCTAATTCAAATTCTCAAAAACATGAATGAAAGTCTAGTAAATGATATTGTTTACTCGAGCATTGCCTAATATTCCACATATGCTGCAACAGGAAGGAGGTCAACTGTTAAGAACAGCGGTTAGCTTCACTTCATTGATGTTTCCGCATTCAGATATCGACCGATATCAAAGCGTGATGCAGTTTCAATCGAATAACAAATCAGAGGACAATACCAAGCAAAACACTATAAATATATGAAAAAAGTATACAACCTGTTAAAAATGAATGAGTAGGAAACTACTGGAACGGTACGGTCAATTCAAATTCAACCGCATCGGCGCCGAAAGAGCTCAAGCGTCAGCTGATTGACGGCTCAGACCCGAGAACGTATTTGGGATCTTTTGAGTTTTCAAAAATTATAATTTAGTCAAACGATCCTCGACAAACCCTAAACTACTGAAAGTATATGTTTTGTTGAATATAATATAAAATATTTAGAAAAAGGTCTAAAAATGCATGTTGATATTAGCGGTCAAAAAAGTCTAAAACTTCTTTGATTGAAAATTATTTAATAATTATAATACAAATGTGATATTCACAAAATATTGGAAATGAAGGAAATACGATTTAAGGAACCTTGCGTGTAGAAAAATTGTGGTAAAAACTTTAAGAGAAAATGAAATGGAAAATAATTTTTCATAGAAAATTGAGAGGCAAAATTTACATTGTTTCTTTTGTTATTTTCTTCATTTTTCTTGATATAATCAAACATACAAATATTTTCCTTTAAATTTTCTATCAAAATTTATTTTCAATGCCTTAGGATACTTAATTTTTAATAAAAGTCAACCTTAAGATTATGAATGATTTTTTGAAAAAATCTATATAAAAATTCAAAAACTACTTTTATGTTATTTTTTGTTGTGTTTCTTTCACTTCATTGACCCATTAATTTTATTTATAACGATAATATTCTTGTCTTTATTTTATTTTCTTCATGACATCAAGGGAAATTTTGTTATTCCGACATTCTGTAAGCAATGAGCATCGGTGCACCTAGTAACGCTCTTAAAACAAGGAGCATTTTCCGATGCTCATGCATTAGCTCCACTTGTTTTGAGATATCTTGGAGGAAAGCTGGGAGTTAAAAGATTCAAGTCCGTGTCCATAACAAAACTCTAAAACAAAATGAGCTAGGAGTATTTTGAACAGTGTACAAGAAGAATAAAAACTGCGATTTTATTTTCTTAGAAATTTAAAAAAGGCTTTACTTGTTTAGGAAATCTAGATTTCACAAGATGCGGTTATTTTAAACTAACAAATAAAGCACATAATACGAATCCATTGTTTTACGCCAATACTCAATCCAAGTTAACAAGGTAAATACGATATGATGATTTCAGACAGTACTGCAGCCATTTAGCAGCTATCCCTTTTCTGAGGTTTAAGGTTAATACTCCATGGAGATTCGGGTCGATGGAGTTCAAATTACTTGTGCCCCTTCTTTTTCCACAAATCCCCCAATATCCTGATCCCAGAGCCTTTCTTTTTACCGCCGTTGTTAATATCATCAGCAAAACCAGGTGATCCGAGTTCGTCATACAATCCCATTGGAGCCTCAAACAGCCCATTGAAGGACATGCTTCGCCCGTTTTCCCCAGCCAGCACTGCCGATGCTGCATCTGCTGCTTTCCTCCACTGTTCTGTTTGGACTCTAAGTTTCTTCATCTCAACTTCCAGCGACTCTTTTATACCTTCAGTAGCTTCTAGCTTTTTGAATAGTTTTGTCGTCTTCTCTTTGCTCATTTCTAGCTCTTGTGACAAGTGTGATACATTAGCTTCCAGTTCCTCTTCTTTGACCTTTGCTGATGATACCTTGTTTGTTGCATCTGATAGTTGCTTTTGGAGATCCTTGTTGCTTTCGATGTAGGCTTGTAGCTCTTTTTCTGTGTCCTCCAACTTGCTCTTCAGTGAATTTATTTCCTCATCCTTCAAAGCCAATTCTTCACGTAATGAATTCTCAATTTCCAAGTTAGGTGGAAGGTTTGCTGGAATGTCCATTGATTTGGTTTCGACATCTTGTTCATCATGCTCATTTAGCGGAGCCGCTTCCTCAGTCAACTCTGATGTAGCCTTCTTCTCTAATGGAACTTCAAACACATCCATTTCTGGAGAGCTCTCGTCAAGCACATTGCTCTGGGCCAAACTCGTCTTTGTAGCAGATGGTTGGACTTCTTCGGAAAGCTGATAGTCCTCTTTTGGCTCTAAAACATCGACCTTTTCTTTAAGGGCTTTTCTGGCTTATTTTGAGAACCATGCTTAGCAGCATCAGCAGACGCTAACTGCTTCTTAAGAATCTTGAGCTCCTCTTGAGCTTGCCCCAGTTGAGACTCTAAACCTGCAATACGAGTTCCAAGTTTCTTTTGAGTTACAGGAGCAGATTGGGTTACTCTGGGAGACCGTCGGTCTCCCAACTTTGGGCTGCTATCAGTTACTGCCCGATGAATCGATCGTACTGAGTCTGAATTTGTAGTCCTTAGCTGTGTTACCCTAGCTGGCCTTTGAGGTGGATCCGAGGATCTGTAACATAGTGAATAAATGCATTAGCATAGGACCATCAGAAGGCACGCAAAGAATCTCAAATGAATAAAACAAAACATAATAAATGGTACATAGTTTGATCTCAAAAAAGCAATTTTCTTACCTTGAGGGCGGCATCTAGCAAGCAGACTTCAAAGCACCAAGTGATCTATAGGAGCTTGATGATACAAACACAATCTGCATTAGAGATGAGATGTTGCATAAAAGATATGTGGTCGTTAAGTAAACGGTAATGATGAAATGCATATACGATATAAATTCCTCTAGCCATTTCTGATCATAACGAACAAAAAGCTGTTGTCTAACGAATAAGTACATCAACAGGATAAGACCAAAGTAAAATAACAAAGATTCAAATAATAGATTCCAAGTCATACATAAATCTAGTAACTCAGATGCAGAATTGTATCTTAGAGATTTTAAATCAAGTATATGTAAATCAGTACATGCAGCAGCTGGTCTCCTACCTCAGTAATCTTAGATGCCACAGATGTTTTGCCAGAGCTTTAAAAATTATTATATACTGGTAAAAGTCAGATACTAGCAGGCATCTAGGATCTTACTTATGCAAAAAATAACATATTGAGAAGTCAGAGGCAGACTTTAGTGCAAAGGCCAACAGGCCAAGCCAAGATCATAATATTGGGACTGGAGCTTGAGCATAAGATGGTCAGTAAAGAGTCAACATCAGTCAACACACATTTGGGACTATATGAGCTCATATTAAAAAAACAAAGACACAACAAAGGACACTGAGTAATCAAGTAGTAGACACAAACAACAAACAAACAAAGAAACAAACAAGGAAGAAGATACAAATAGCATAATCATACATTTAAGGGTAAAGGCAAAAGGGTGTGCCAGATCTGGTCTAGAAAAATCTCAGAACACTATTCTATTTATATCATTAGGCACTGCTGGGTTAAAAAGTTTGAATCTTTGAACCTAAATGTTGAGAAACTCAGTGACCCAGAACACAAAATTAAGGTTTAAGATCAGCAGCAGTGGCAGTTGTCGTAGTACTACTAGTCTACATGTTTGAGTAACATGGAGATACAAACATAAGCAAACACATAGGCATAGGTATATAGAAATGGTAGCTTTAATTTAGAATACCTGAGAAGAGATTGTAGAAGTCGGAGTGGAGGGGAGTTGTTCTGGAGAATAATGGACAATTTGAAAGAGTGAGAGAGAGAAAGAGAGGATGCTCGCTGCAACCGATGTCAATTAATGGAGAAACGTTATGAAATGGGAGAGAGAGAGAGCGCTTGAGTGTGTTTATGGGTAGGTGGTACTGGGCATTTGGGTAGTAGTGTGAGTGTGTACAGTTAAGTTTATTGAATGGAGAGTTCAATCGTGTATGAGTGAGTGGGTAGCTGTGAAGTGGTGTGGTGTGGTATTTCCTCTTCGTTTTCGCAAGTTCAAATGGAAAGCGATGGATAAGACAAAAAAAATTGAACAAGTCAAATTTAGTATATAGAAATTCCGAAATTGGTTCGAGAAGGACCATCAATTTTATGCGAGACAGAGAGATATCATTTCGTCCGTTAACTTTTATTAATCTAACGGTTGATATTAATAACCGTCATCTCAACCACCCCTGTATTTTGCAAATCCAACCGCCAAATTTAATTTAAAATCAACTTTAATCAACGATTGAGATGATGTCCCTCCGTCTTACAAAAATTATACGTCCCTCTAGAATTTATCCCTAAAAATTCAAGTTTGATTGTTTAAGTTTTTGAGAATATAATCTAAATAAAAAGATTTTGTGACAATCATTAATGAATTTAATTATTGTGATTAAATTTTGTGTACTAATTACTTACTAGACAAGTTTATGTATAGAGGCGATAGAGTGATTCGTTCTTATCACTTAAAACAATTACGTATAAGGATATCAAGTTGCAAGTAGTGACAATAAGTTGCACAATTACATGTGATTTTAAATCACCGTATTGAATGGATGGTTTCGGCAAAAAAAAATCTTATATATAACGAAAGGATCGGACTACATAACTCTTCAAAACATGAGAAAAATTTTGGGGTTTTTTGCTGAAACCACCCTCTTAATAGCTCAATTTTAACGAAACTATCCCTTCATTTTTTTTTTGACATAATCACCTTTTAATTCAGAAATCATTTAATCGTGACATCTTATCGCCGGTTCCGGCATCTTTTGCCGAAAAATTGATCGTTGACTAACTATGATTTAAATCTAATTTTGACACAAAGAAACTAATGTAATAACATAATGAACTCAAAATAAAGCTAAATAAACATTAATAAAGATGAATTTTGAAAAAAGCTTGGATTTGGTGAATTTGTGGAGGTGGATGAAAAATTAGGGGTTATAGATTTTGGTTGATCAATGATTCAATTAAATAAGTATAAAGTCAAACTAAAGTTTTATGGCTAATATATTGATGGAGAATTTTGATTTATATCATGGTCAGCTAAGCCAACAACTACTTTCCCGGCAAAAGAAGCCGAAACAGGCGGTAGGGAGTTACAATTCAACGATTTCTGAATTGAAGGGTGGCTATATCAAAAAAAAATATGAAGTGGTGATTTCGGTAAAATTGAACTATTGACGGGTGATTTTGGAAGAAAAAAACCAAATATTTTCTATATTTGATGAGGACTCATCTTCAAACGGATTTTATTAGTAGGTGGTATCATGGAGGATTGCAAGTTGCACGTATGGTCATTACTATACTTCCTTCCTTTTCAGTATGATGCATTCTTCTTTTTGAAGTTATATATTCACGCGTCGTGTGATGTGTTTTACAATTTCTAACGGAGTTGAGACGATGGTGATTTTTGATAACGATGCTATTATAATAAACTCATTTCGTATTAAGTTGTTAAAATAGTATTTTTCTCCAAAACATAGCATTATAATAATAGTTTTCTACACACGCCTCTTTTATAAAATTTATGTTTAATTTATTTGGAGCGCATAAACCCAATCCGTTTGAGAAGCTTTTTTATATAAAAGGGGCATTTAAGAAGTTTGATTTATACAACCTTTTGCACATTCTCTCCTAACAGCGTTACAAAATCTTACTAAGTCGATCTCAAACATCGTATAAACCAACGTACTACAAACTTCGAACTTCACTCAGAGTTATCTATCAATGGTAATGCAATAAGATACAGTGAGGCACCAGCAAGTAGAGACACAAGGTACAATGACAGCCATTTTTCATTCTCTGCCAACTAACTCTATAAAGATTGACACAACCATGTGTGGCTGAGTTTCCTCAGCTGTGAAGGTCCATCTCCATTCCATGTGAAGTGAATGAAGTTGGAAATGCACTTATTTTCTCCCAACAACTCCATCCTATAACCACACTTCCTTCCACATGCTTGGCAGTTGACAAGTATTTATTCATACCATCTGTAAACACAACCATTCCATTTCACATTGCAATGTCTACCAACTTTGTCCATCAGAGTGTACGAATAGCACAGCAGCAGCATCATCCTTTCGACTACTAGTAAATGCACCATTGGATCCATCGCATCCGTAATAATACTAGAATTGAATGAACAAAATCTGCATGTTATTACATTTTGCAGTAGTTGGAACAAGATATCATGTATATATAAATGAATTTTATGCTGCGCTCCTTCATTCATTCTGTTTTTTGCTTTCGGTATAAATAGAAACTTGAAAACAGAGGGTGGTAAATGGCCTGTACCTCAGATTATCTAGCAACTCTCAGAATGTCCCAAGGTTCTCGGACACATCCAGAGCTGGATTTATACCAAAAAGGACAATTTTCTGCTTTAATGGAGTTTTAAGACTACTGCCAAGTAATGCCTTGTGCACTTTTCATAGATCGAGCATCAGCTAGAGAAACAGCCATTGCAAGCATCATTTGCTCCTCATATGTCTCCGGAACAATTCCAGGTCCTGCAAAATTTGGGAAGTAACTCAAGACTTCATCTTGTGGGGTATTGATGAATTGAAACCTCCACAGTCATCTGCTACATCGGAGCTACAATAACTTGTTCCTGCTTCAGCCACCTCAGATCCAGGGTCCACACTCCAGTCTCCATCATCTCTTCTGATTGATAAGCTGTTACCACGTGCTGGTAACTCAGGAAGAGGATACAACATTTGTTGATGTTCCCTGTTGGAGACCATTCTTTCATTTGCATGTGCCACCAACGCATCGGAATGATAGCTGGTGGAGGGCTCTCCAACAACTTGCTGACGCTCAGCGAGAGCAGCAATAGCACAAGCAAGGCCACCAGACGGTGAAGATGAGTTAGCCAGAGGTTGCATATGAGGTGATGCATGGGGATTATGTCTATGCCGTTCCGATTCAAGGTCCACAGGAGCTACATTTCTGTGGAAATCTTTATCCTGAAAACAAGTAGTTCATAGAAAAAAATTAATAACAACATGCCAACTGCAGCATCAGTTACTGCAACAAGTTGACAGCTCTGGAAAATACTAGCGAATGCCATGAACTGATAAATATAGAAGATGCAAAGGTGTTTTACGAATCAATATTCAGCTAAACGCAATTAAAAGAATCAACGAAGCAAAGACATCAAAGAAGTAGGTATTAGTGAATACAGTTATGGGTTTGGATTGACCTCAGTTCATTAAAACTATACAAACTAAGTAAAGACCTCGAAAATGTCTGATAATAATCAAGTGAGGCCTTGGGGAGAAAGAGTAAAGGGGAACAAATAGTAAAGGGTAAGGATCCAACGGACTGGGTGAGGAACCACAAACAGTAGCAGAGGGACAAGATCTAATGGAAAAGCAACAGGTTAGGAATGCACAAAAAACTAACAGCTCACTCAGTTATGCAATAAATGTGTGTAATCAGATATTGAGACTCTCTAAGTCCCAACACACCGCGAAGCTTAACAATGTTAAGTGGTGACCATAAATCTGTCTCAGCTGTCGGCTGAGACTTGTTATAGGAATGCAAAATTTCGTTTTTAATAGAGGTCATAGTACAGAGAAACCCAGTTTTAACTTCCTTAATTACCATGATTTGTATTTCTTTATGCGTCAAATATGGTATAAATAATCATAAAGCTGAAAATAAATGCTGAAAAATAACGAAACATAACACAAATCTACGATAAGGTCAGGGTTCCTGTATGCACTCAGTTGAAGGAAGTTAATAGAAGTAAAATACTAAACTAAAATTCACAACTATCACGTGAATTGATTAATATACCAAAATTACCTGAATGGAGAGCCATATCGCTTCCATAACCATTACGTCTTCAAGATTAACATCAAATTCATCATCCCTACAACAGGAACAAACGGGAACCAACACGTTAGTATATTTTACACTGCGTATGAATGCTGCGTAAGCAGAAATAAGGAAGCACAGACAGAATGGACCTAGCAGGATGTAAATGGAACAGACTGGAGAGTTATGTAGTTTAACATACTACGTAGAAGCTAAATCGAACAAATATGGTTCTTGCCACTCTTGGCATGAAAATTGGTGAAAGTTATGGTGAGGACAGAACCATAAGTAATGAACTTAGTTTCAAACTAAAAGTAGTGTATTTCTCATTGTTTATCCTGACATTTCAGCAACCCTTTGTTTCCCAATCTGGCATTATCCTTAAAATTTAAACGCCGACTAGGTTCAACTCCAACAAACCAAAAACAAATTAAATTCCAGGAAAGTCATGGAAATTAATGCCCTAGGTTATGCCCAAAGATCATATTTACATATTAATCTCAAGAAACAAGTTGAAGAGAAATACTTATTTCAAGTGAAATCACACTAAAAAGACAACGATAAATTAAAGAGAAACAAGGACCATATACCAAAATGCTTCATCAAACCACTGATCAACAGCCACAAAAATCTTAAATTACTCAGTGACAGCTTGAAACCTAAATCTGTCCTTTCTTCCATAAATCAAAACAGTGTATTTTTATTGATTCAATTAATAAATAGTCATCATATTAAAATGAAGCATGTGTAGCTGAAACAACCTTCTAATAGACCACTACATTGACAGTAAAACACACTGCAAGTTATTGAAAAAGAATATTCATCCCTCTGTAGTGTCCCAAGGTGCCTCCTAACATGGTTACCTATCGGGAACATACATAAGAAACTTCACCCCACCAGCACTATAATCACAGTTTCATCATGCATTGTCATCCTAGAACTTGCATAGGTCACGTGGTAGTCCACATAGAATCCCAATCAAAGTTAATACGAAAGTCCAACAAAAAACTCCAAGGTCGAAATATATATTTTGTATTAAGTCCTAACTCAAACCAAAAATAAACAATTAAACTCGCAAGCTTGATGATAAGTGAAAATTAGGCAGAGTTAAACATCAGCATTTAAATAAAGTGTTCTTGAAATTATCGCACTACTAATTGCTTTGCTTTCCAAAAGAAACAACACAGAAAGATAAGATCTTCAACAATACATATTCACTATCCTTGAACCATATACATATTGGCGCATATAGCAAGTTTAACACATTTAAGATGACTTTGTTAATTGCTGGCTTTTATTTGAAGCGTTTAATCTCAATAATAACACAGACCACAATCGAATGGAATGCAACTGAGAGCAAAGAACCAAAAGAATACCTGGCCTCCCTGGGCCGCTGAAGTGATATACTCGTCACCGAAGACATCTGATTCGTAAATGTTTCCTCAGTCGATGATGGCTCTGTAGAGGGTAGAGTTGCCATACCAAATTAAATTCAACCAACCAATTCATATGTCATACTTGCATATATGAGTACAAGTGGTGAATATGGTGGAAATTAACAATTCTAACATAGGCTTACGTTTACCTGCTTCTAGGCTAGGTTCATTATGCCCTGCAGACATGGAGGCATGTGAGGGGCTCAGTATTCCATGTTTTTCATGCATTCTTGTTTCCTCGTCATGCATTTCTTGTTGCCGCATCCTTATTTGAGCTTCTATGACGCGTTGCTCCTCCTATCAAGCAGTCTCATATTAGCGCACTAATATGATGAGAACAAAAAAGGAATAATGGCTGAGAAAACAGTTAACAGTGCCCACAAGTTGCTCCAAGCACTTTTCCTCGTTTGTCTTTGTGCCTCGATACTCTACAGCGTAATTGGCAGTTTTGCAGAAAGGACATCTCAAAAAGTCAAGAAACATTACATGCATTGTTCAAGTAATATGATAAACAGAAAAATAACTCATCGCGTGATATCAAAAAATAAATTGTAGATAGTAGTATTTTCAGTGGGAGGAAATTTATAAATGTAACTTGGGGCTTGTCAGGATGGAGTTATTGACTTCAGGTAACAACATATGGAAGACTCGGGTTGGATTTAAAGCTCGACCACTTATAGTCCCAGTATAGTTTTTGGGCAGACTAGTCCTAACTTGCTACTGTAGGGTTCCTTTGAAGGAAGCTAGCGAATTTGAAATTAAATTCGCATCCAGTTAGAATATAGTTATTTGTAAATCGCTTTTCAAAATACTGAATCTTAAAAAAGAGAAGCCTAACAAAAAATGTGAAGTAAATCATTTTTCAAACAGGCATTGGTATGTATGAAAAGGATACTGCGTAGGATGTGTCGAGTTGGGTGTTTTCATCTGCAAAAAACATTCTGTAGAAGATGGAATTAATATTGCTGCATAAGATGGAATTAATATTGCTGCATAAGATTGATTTTTCAACACACTAACAGCAGCATGGAGTTGATCGTTACCTGTACAAATGCTCTTCATACAACATCTCGATCGGTTGAGACTCGGATAATGCTGGAACGAACAGTAAAGAAGACAAAAAGTTAGTATTTTTGAGTTGGAGCCCATGTAAATGAAGAATGAAGGTACACAAAGTTCAACGTACAGTAGCTTCAAGCAATGTCCTCCATTATCTAAGAAAAAAAGGCTAGCAAAGACCAAACATGGACATTACAAACAATTTCATCTATGTTTAACAGAAACCTGAATTGTTGTGGACTCGTCTAATCAATGTTTGGGGCTTCACAAAACAATCTCAAATTTGACTTATTTAATCTTGAACATGATATTTGGAGTGCACAATTGTCATAGACAACTGTAAAGTTGTAACAAATGATATGATGCAGAAACATTACTTTCAAGTAAGAAACTCGATTACAAAACTAGGAGTAACTCAGAGAAGAAACAAACCAAAAAGCAAATGAGGCATTCCTCAAGGTCATTAGCGCAGTCATCATCTCCAGGATAACAAGGAGCAAGTTTGGATTCTAATATGAGCTTTCGAAGCTTTTTATGGTCTACATCCTTATGCTGGTATAACCCTTGAGGCCTGGTATATTTGTCATCCACAACCTGACGCCTTCTACCCAACTTATTCCCCATCAAAACTATTACACCCTTGATCAGTGTCGGCACACAAATATATCAAATTGCCTGAGGTAAAAACCCAAATAAGCTAATTACACAGAGAGCATAAGAATAAGATGACCCAAATTTTTTTGACGCAACTCATTTACCTGAAAATTTGAAGAACACCCAACTGCCAAATTGATAGAAAAACAGGGATAAGAGCAATTGAGAAGCAAAAGAGTTCAAGAAAGAAAAAAGGAGCAAAAAGGGGAAATGAATAAGAAAAGCTACCACTGCAATATTCGGAAAAGCGAACAGGTGGGAGAAAAACAGGACGGTGGGGTTGAGGAACAGAGGGAGGAAGCAGGCGAGTGAGAGAGGAGGAAGGAACCGGAGAGGGATCGGCGGAAGCTTCTCTTTTTTTCTGTCTTTGTGTTTGCTTTGGTTTGTGCGTTAGGAATTGGATGGATGTGTTTCACTTGAGATTTTTTTTTTTTTTGATTAAAGAGTCTAAAGACTCGGAAGGTACATAACAGAGGACTTAATTCCAATCGACCAGCGAATGGAGACCTCGAACACAAAATAAAATTAAACTAAGCATAGAGTGATCGAGGTACTTCGCCTCAGTACCAAAAAATAGGCGAACAAATAAACTGAATAGGAAAGTACGTCCGTGGTGACCCGCTTCCAAGAATGCGATGATAGTAAAAAAATAACAACGGTGAATATCCAGAAAGATATTCTCGGACGAGAGCCAGACATGAACTAATTTTAATTGAGTCCAGCGTAATCAACTGAGTCGATATGAATCAAAGGGACACGTGGCAGCATAACCAGTTGAAATAGCTGAGTCAATATGGAGCAAAGGGACACGTGGAAGCTGCACAGAAAGCCAGCCGAGAAAGGAAAAGAAACACGTGTCAACGTCACCAGAACCCAAGCAACGATCCGTCGAACGCTAGACGCGTGGACCAGCAGCTGAACAGCTGCACCAGGCTCGACGGAAACAACACCAGCAACCGGCGATGACTAGAAGACAGCACCACCGAAAAGAAGACAACCCCGCCGCGGAGCATCCAAAAAAACAGAGATCCAAAAAAAACAGTACCACCGAAAGTGTCGCGCAACAGAGCATCAAAAAAACAAACCAAACCATCAACACAAAAAGCAAGATATCCGATGGAGCACGGTCGCAGAAACAGCAGCTACGTCCGCAGCAGCAACAGCCACTTCCGCCACACCAACAGCAATCCAAACTACCAAAACAAAACCAAATCCGATGGACAGAGCCACCAAAACAGGAAACCACCAAAACAGAGCTGGCCTATACAGATGGACCAGACCAACCAGGTCTGACCAAAACAGACGCTCAACCGTCCGTGACGGTGAGCACAGAACCACGTGACAGACCTCCCCAGCTACCGATGACGAGGGCGGTGAAAAGTAGACACCGGTGAACCAGCCGCCGCCATGCCGAAGAGAGAAGAAATGACCTCAACCTCTCAGACGCTCAACCCACTCAACTACCTTCACATAGCCAGCCGCTCAGACGCCGCCAACCCCTGAACATCTGTGATGGTGAAACAGAGAAGGGTAACGGACAAGAGAGGTGTTAGAGAGGGATGACAGGTTTTAGAGAGAGAAAGGTGAGGCCATTTCTTTTCACCGTGTTTCACTTGAGATTTGAGAAATATTTATTATTCCTCGCGTACGAAAAAAATTTAAATTGTATATATTTTAAGAAAAATTATCAAATATATTATCTTTTGTTATAAAATTGATGGATTATATTTAGAAAGTATGTTTAAGGGAAGAGAGTTTTGACTAGGGTTAATTACAAAAATGAGTGTTGAACTATCACTCAATTTTATTTAAGGTATCGGACTATTCCAATTTTCAATTAGAAGGCCGAACTATCTCAATTTTCAATTAGAGGTCCGTATTATTGCTTAATTTCATTTATGGTACCGAATAATAACAAATTTCAATAAAAGGAAAGAATTATTTCAATTTTAATTTTTAATTCATGATTTCTAGGAAAAAAATTCAAAATATTTTAAATTATTCAAAATAGTATTCAAAATGTATTTAATAATTAAATGGAATCCAAAAAATATAAGAGATTTTAATATGCACAATTTATTTTAGGGTTAATATTAAAAACTAGTAGTTTTGTGCACGTATAGGCACATAGTTATTTTTATTAACTTTTATAGTATAGTTTATATGAAGTTTCTAATAAATTATCATATATGAAAATATGAAATGTAAGGAATTGGTTCGAGAAGGACAATCAAAAATTCGTGAGACGGAGAGACATCATCTCGACCGTTGATTTGCATGAATCTAACGGTTGATATTAATAACCGTCACTCTCAACCGCCCCTGCATTTTGCAAATCCAACCGCCTAACTTAATTAAAAACCAACTTTAATCTCAAACTTTAGATCAATCAAAATCAACGGTTATGATGACGTCCCTCCGTCTCACAAAAATTACTTGTCTTCCCAGAACCTAACCCTGAAATGTAATAGGGATATTTTGGAGAGATGAATTGTAGCCTCAAAAGTAAACTTCACTTCCATGTGTTTTAAATATAAGAAGATTAGTTAATAGTATAGTATGACTTATTTAATTAATCTTTTGGTTTAATAAGTTATGTAATTATCTTTATCTTCCTATTAATAAAACACAAGGGGTGGAATTGACAGTTTCTTTTGAAGCCACAATTCACATCCCCATAATACCCTTCATTATTTCATTAATTACTAAAACGTACCCTTACCTATATTACCTAATAATATGAAAATAATCATGCACATATTATATGTGCAACTCTTACTAGTTATATATAAAGCGGGGCGGGTCTTATTGCCAGTTACAAATAAAGCCACATTTCCAATCACGACGGTTCTTACATTCTGTAATTGATTGTGGCCCAGGATCACCGTTTTTTCATCAATAATTTCACATGTCAAACTATAAGAGAAAGCATCATTTATATTCCCATTTCGGTTCAATATTTTGCTAATACTGGTATAGTTGATTGAAATCTCTTGATCTTTTCCAGTTTGCATCTCTAAAGGAACATTTTCATTTGTTTTAAAATTGTCTTTTTCTCTAACTCTCTTCTCTTCAAAGGATTTTATTTTTAAAACCAGATGGCCTTCCACGCTTCAAACGTGTCGTAATTTCATGGGTGACTTTATTTTCAAATTTTTCTTTTTGAATTTCAATTTGATCTAACTGGAGCATTCTCAGCAGATATATGAGATTTTGTCACCCTCTTAGAGTATGCAAATGCATTACGGAGTCGATTTGCTATATCTTGTAAATGCAGTATCTTTTCAACTTGTTTTTCACAATTTTTTTGTGTGAGAGTTAAGATATGCTAATGTCGGTACAAACCAACTTATGTCATTTTCTAGCGCTTTTACTTCTCCCTCTAACATAGGGAAAATTTTCTCAAATGGCAATCAACAAAACGCGCTGTGCAAACATTCCCAGCTCGAGATTCAAGATATTTAACAATAGATGCACTTTCAAAACCAATATAAATTTCGAGACTTTTTTGTTGTCCCATCTTTGTTCTTCGAGGAGGTGCAATTGGTACATAAATAGCGCAATCAAAAATCCTTAAGTGTGAGAGGTATTAGGTACTTAACCAAATGCAGTTTGAAGTGGAGAATACTAGTGATATGCACTAGGTCTGATGCGTATTAATGTCGCATCATAATATAACATGACCTCATACTGAAGTAGGGAGTATTGTTCTCATTATTAAAGGCCTAGCAATAAGTTGGAAGAGCGTTATTAGTGATTCAGCAAGACCATTTTGTGTGTGAACATAAGTAACTGGATGTTCAACGATAATCCCAACCTACATACAATAATCATCAAATGTCTGGGATATGAACAAGCCTGTTTTTCTTAATAGTATGATTAGGAATAGTAAACTACCTTGAGGGATCTTCTCACCCTTTAATGGATGACCAAGAGTATTTAAACCGATCCTTCGCATCATAGCTGTACCTTGATGACCCAACCAATCATGCCATATGATTAAAACAAAAGGTTTGATTACTACCGCATTTGATTCAATCATATGTATATCTGTGTAATGTAACACAGTAGGGAGCAACATGTATTTCATGGAACCTCGGTTATACACTGAGTATCTATCCATGAGAATATATATCATTGAAACTTAATAAGTTTCTTTGAGACTTAGGTGAAAATAAAGCATTGTTTATCTTAAATAATGTGCCATTTAGCAATGTAAAGTTTGCAGCACTAGGCCCTTTAATCAAGTCAACCGGACCAAATATAATATTCACAATGGTTTGTGTTGGTTTTACTTAAGAAAAATCTTTCATCCTTCAGTATTGTATGTATTGTTCCACAATCAAGTATTCAAACTTTTTCAATACTTCCCTCTGGTTTGCTTCACCGTCCATTTCTAAACCAAGTAAATAAGAACTTCATAAGATAATTGATTGGTACAACATAGATTTAATTCATTACAAATTTAAAAGGAAGAAATGGAAAATATGCTTAATTAAGAAAAACACTCATGAAAAGAAAAACATGCGAGCATCTACTCATCTTGAGTTTATTTAGTAAGGAGTTACACAACATCCTTTTCATCAGCGTCACTTCTTTCTTGCACGGAATCACCCATGAGTTTATTATAGAAGTCGGATTCTCCAAGATGAGTATATTCCTTAAAAGGATCTCGATCAATATAATTTACCTCCTTTCCATCCGTGAAGTCTTCGCCCGATTTCCAAAATCATCGTGGAAGTCAGATGCTCCAAAATGAGTGAACTCATTTAAATGGTGATCAATAAAGTTCACTTCCTTTTCCTTTCCTTTTCTGTCAATCGACTCTTGATAGAGTTTTGCAAAGTGTTCTGGAGCTTGACAGGCTCTGAACCAATGGCTCGGAACCAATGACCCTTTCTTTTTTGAGTTTGTTCGGTTTTCCTTGGTTCCAATCATCTCGATTTCTCTTGTGTTGAGGATTGGTGATCTTATGAAGAGTATTATGAGGATAACTTCCTCGACCACGTCCTTGGTCACGACCGCGACCTCTGCCTCGACCCCGGTAAGTATTCATGTACCCAGGCTTGTCGGTTTGAACAAAGTTTGCCGCAATGAATGTTTTAGACCTCGTCGGGAGAGATTTATGATTTTTAATCAACAATCTGTTGTACTATTCCGCAACCAAGAGAGTAGTGATTGAATTAAAATATTCAGTAAAGCCTCGAATACGATATTGTTGTTGTAAGGTGATATTAGATGAATGAAAGGTGGAAATAGTTTTTTACAATCATTTCCCCATCAATTATCATACTTCCACAATCTTTTAAGTATGATTTAATAGTGAACACTGTGGAATTATAATCACTGGCCTTTTAAAGTCTTGAAATCGTAAATTATTCCATGAATCCCGATACTTAGGAAGTATCACATCCTTTTGATGATCGTATAAATCCTTTAAATTTTTCAATAATTCACTTGGATCTTCCACAGTGAGATGCTCATTAATGAGGCTTTCATCAATATGCCTTCTAAGAAAGACTTAAAGTCATTGCTTTGTCACTTTCTGATGAACTGTTCTTTTAATTCAATGTCTCGATAAGGCTTTGTTATCTCAAATGATTATTAATATCAATCAAACATGGAACATAGTTACTTACGTTGATGAGGGGAGGAAATTCGAGTTTCACAAGATTGCTCATGGTGATAACTTGTCTTAAACCGCTTAGAGTAATCGTGATGATAACGTGTTATATAATCCAAAGATTATTTTCACAAGGTAAGTTTTAGGGAGAAGAGTTTTGACCAAAGAATATGAATTAGAATAATGCTTTCATGTTTGGAAGATAACTTAAGATATTAAGCTTTGTAGGAAGATTTATGTAGTGAGCTTCGAATAGAGTTAAGCTTAAAAGAACGTGGTGTGAACCTGAGGAAACAACATTGCAAAGAAAACTAGAAAGAAGATGGACGAAAGCTTGAATGTTTGTAATGAAGGTGTGTTTTCTAACATCACATTACCTCTCCTTTTATAGCCTAAACTTGGCTATGACAAGATATAAAAAATATGCATTCTATCTTCTTGCCATGTTTCTAGATGAAATGAGCATTGATGGAGCTTGTATTCATCCTTCTGAATTGTCAAAATGATTTGACAAGTGAGAGCTCTTAATGGAGCATCACACACATTTCATAACTTCTTTGAGTTTTGTTACTTCTTTTATGTCAAGTTTTCACAAACCATCCTTTTTCCGCCTATTTTAAACCACCTAAATTTGGATATGTTAACTTAATCGTTAATTTATATACTTTTAATTTATTTTTTAGCTTCCAAAAATTAAAAATATAAAACATAGAAGAAAAGAAGAAGATGAGAGGTGGATGAGAGGCGGTTTGTGGAGGTTGGGAGACGGTGGCGGTGGCGGTGTGTTGACGAAATGCTAATCAAACCCCAATCCAAAAATCTCCCAAACCCTAAATTCTCCATAAATAACAATTACTCAATAGAGGGGCCTCCACACAATCTCCCTTCCTCTTCATCATATATCCAATTCATATGATTTATCCTCTATTCTTATCCATCCACATCGGATGGCCTCCCGACGCTGCATGTTGCGCTTACCTTCTTCGCTATCAATTATCCCACACTCTCGCTTTCCAAGCAACACATTGTACAATCAAAGTTTGAGATCCTCAATATGGGACAAAACGACTTCTCCGGCATATCTCCTCCATCGATCGCCTACCCTCCAGGTCCTCCATCGACTGGTGGTGAAGTTAACAAATCACAAAATGGGTGGTTTAAAATTGACGGAACAAGCTATGGGTGATTAGTCGGAAAAAAATTAAACGGGTGGTTGATGGAAAAATACCCTATTATACGGGTGATTTTTATTAAAAACCTTATTTTAGCCGATGTAATTTACATATAATTTTGCTAACATAATAAGTTTACAATTTATATATATATATTATCACCTAAATTAATGAAAAATAATTTTCATCTTAGTTATATAATTTATCATGAAAATTAATTATCAAATATTCAACCTTTATTTTGTTCAGATTTATCAATTCTTGCTCAAGAGCCGTTCTTGTACGACCCCCTAACAACTTGCGATCCATGCAACCCTCGCAGGGGTGGAGCCACATTGGCTTTATGGGGTTCAATTGACCCCATATTAATTAATTACACTTAACTGTATAGGGTTAGGTTCGAGAGGGACGATAAATTTTAGTAAGACAGAAGGACATAATCTCAACCGTTGATTTGATTAATCGGACGGTTGAGATTAAGTTGGTTTTTAATTAATTGGGCGGTTGAATTTGCAAAAAATACGGGCGGTTGGATTTGACGGTTATTTTTGGATTAAATCTCATCCGTTAGATTTTTAGTAATCAACGATCAGGATTATGTCTCACCGTCTCACAAATATTTATACGTCCTTCTCGAACTTTCCCCTAATTGTATATATATATTTACTTAATAACTCTTAAATTCATATAATTTGACCCCTATAGTATTTAATTTAGAGCTTTTGATTTAATTTTTGACCTTGCCAAAAAAGTTGGTTGGCTCCGCCACTGACCCCTAGATCCATCGTTAGATTAGTTTTCATTCGATCGATCTCGTCCAAACACTTGTCCTCATACATCCGTATTATTGCAAAATGCATATTTACTATTCATGCACACGTGGCAACATCATATGAGCACTTGCAGTCAAAATCGACCATTTGATTGCCACTGGATCACAAGGATCGGTCTCTTGCTCAATGCTTCAATGCTTTGTCAATTTTCTACTTCTACTTAGCTTATTATTATCATTTTTTCAAAAGCAAGGTGCATTAGAACTAATTATCATAATAGTATTAAGATTAAAGTTAGTTTTTATTAAAGTTTTTATTTGTGTTTAATTAATTAAATGAAAAATGGATTTTATTAACCTAATTAATGCCATCTAACGGAGATTTAACACAAATTTAACGGAAAACGTTATTATGTGTCATTCAGCAAAAAAGATACGAACAACGGGTGGTTTTCGGCAATAAAATGTATAACGGGTGGTTTTCGACAATTACGGCCTATAAGAGGTGGTTTTCGGCAATTATCCCAAAATTCTATAGTGTAAATTTTATATGTGAATTTGACATTCAAAAGAGAGTTCCAGAAAATGTAGTATTGTTCAAAATTTAAGAAAATATAACACGAGATGAAAGTGAAGAAAAATGACAAGACAGTAGAAGAAGGTTAGATGATTTGTCATTTAACTCACTATTTGCTTATTAGATAAGCAGTATTTATGTACAAGACAATGTGAAATGACAAATCAAGAAAGGGATAACAAGTCTTAAATTCCAAAGATCATTCAACGAATATATATTTTATATATAATGCTTTTCATTGGATGACCCGTATGAATGACGGTGTTCTTTATTTTGTTCAAGGAATAGCAACTTAACAGTCAGTCATTTGATATCTGATTTCACAGGTTGATGATTCAAATCTTACTGTATACATCTATGACTTGAGTTTGGGGGATGTCCAATATTTAACCAATTAAATGAATATCTTATACGAAACTACCATGTTAAGATCTACATCTCGGAAAAATCAAATTACCAAATTATATTTATACATGTGACTCAACTTCGATTGAATCAAAATATTCATATATTTACTTGAAATTAAACCAAGAGTTTTATAATTAATTATCACATCATACCATGACTACGACAACAAGAAATTCGAATCACTTATTAATCATTTAATTTGATCTCTTACTTCTCATGCAGTTTATATGATAGAACATCTACCTAAAAACCAAAGCTGAAATTTCCCAAATATAAGTAGACTTGATAAATAAGTAATACCTGTAGCAATACGATGATTTCGAATTCAAAACCTCAACTAGGATCTCCATATAAAGGGATACAAATAAGTGAAAAGAGACAAATATTAAAAGGTTGGGAAGGGATCTGGTATAAAGTCCCTTAATGTATAAAATTCGTTAAAATAATCAGATCGACGGACCAAATTTTAAACCAAATCAAATAAAAAATTTACCAAATATGAATTTTTTTTTGATAAAAGTGGGCCATTTCATTGAAGTACAAACCTTAACATGATTACAAACTGAAACAACACAATGGTAAATAATTGAGACGACACTATATTTTTTGTCTTCTCTTAATCAACCAGTTGAGAGTTCAGGCCGAAACCGGCACCATCACCATCGATACCACCAGCGTCTAGTTCATCAACTAGACAAGCAACTTTCATAAACTCCAAGCCTTATTACAAGCAGATAGCTCCATGACATGCCTAACCGGCAACATCAAGATAAAAAACGAAGCATAAACACAAACAACCAAAGCCGATCCGAGACGATCGGGACACATGCATACAACCTTATTTATATACAAACAAAACCGATCCGAGGTGATCGGGACACATGCATGCAACCTATGAGGGTGGAGGAATCCGGTGGAGGAAGATCGGGCACATGCATGCGACCCAGGCGGCAACGGCGGCAGTAACGGCGGCGGCGGCTAAAATGAAGGAGACGGAAGGATCGCCTAGGGGTAGAGGTTGAGGAACCATCTTCCCAATAGGGAGGAGGACCTCCCTCCACCCCTAAGCAAGGTGGCCGGAAGAAGAAGAGAATCAAAAAACAAAGAAGAAAAGAAGAGAGAAGTCAGAGGGTTTAGAATTATGTACAAGCAAATTTTTACCAAATATGGAATTAAAATAATTCATAATTAATTTCGAGGGGTAATTTGGGAATAGAAAAATAGGTTTGTTAGTCCAATCCCATAATTCACTCCACAGATTAGATCGTTTTGAATTTTTTTTGAAACAACCTCCGAAATCTAACGAAGAAGCTACGTAAGACACATCTGCGTTGCCGCTCTCATTTTCCTGCGTCGATTTCAAATTCGTCCGATATCTTACCCGCGCCGGCCACTGTCAAACGCCACGCACATGTCTTTCCAGGACTTGTAAGTGTCAATCTGACATTTGGTTTTTTTGTTGTTGCTGTTTTTGTGTGTTTATGTTGATATTAGGTTTCTGTTAATTTACGAATTTTTCGACATTTATGTTTGACATTGTGCAACGACTTTGTTATAGAACATCAGCTGCCATCCGGCGAGAAGTCATGAAGTTCTACGGTAAGTAAATCGATCATCTTCAATTTTGTAGTTGTTCAATTAACTGTCGATTGATTGTCTATTTTATGGTTCAATTACAGAACGTAGACAAGCAAGACGTGTCTATAGACGTGAATTGAGGACAAAGAACAAGTTTGATCGATATTTGTATGGTCCACCAATTAGCGAACTATGGTTCTAGAACCATCCAATATAAATACTTGAACCATATCGAATCTCGAAAATTAACTTAATCGATTTATATATGGTCCAGAAAACTGTACCGGAAGATTCGGACGAGGACAATCAGATACATGAATTGAGGACAAAGAACAAGTTTGATCGATATCTGTATGGTCCACCAATTAGCGAACTATGGTTCTAGAACCATCCAATATAAATACTTGAACCATATCGAATCTCGAAAATTAACTTAATCGATTTATATATGGTCCAGAAAACTGTACTATATGGTTCAAGAACCATCTAGTTCAATATTTTGAACCATATCAAGTTTGTTTCACGATTAACTCCCAAATTTTTATATGATTCAAAACACATGTTTGGAATAAAATAATTCATGTTGGATGATAACTCGTGTATAACTTACTCGATATATGTATGATCCAAAAAATTGTGTTATATCGTGCTTGATCCTAAACCATATCAAGTTGGATGTTAATCAGTGTATAACTTACTCGATATATGTATGGTCCAAAAAATGTAATATATGGTTCTTGAACCATATAGTTCGATATTTTGAACCATATCAAGTTGGATGCTAATCAGTGTGTAACTTACTCGATACATGTATGGTCCAAAAAAGTGTAATATATGGTTCTTGAACCATATATTTCGATATTTTGACTGATAACCCTCCGCACCCGCATGGCAGCTCGATGGATTACACGAATCATCATCACATGGATCGTTGTTGCTGCTTACGTTTGAAAACATGTCGACGATAAATTCAAAATAGAATGGAATCAAAATTTGATTTGGGAAGAACGTAACTGATGTAATTAGTTTGAGGATTTTAAGGAGATAATATGTTAACCTGATCTTCAATATAATTGTTTTATGGAACTTTACGAATTTGTCCTTTTGTTGTTATTTTGGTAAGTATTTGACTGCGTATTAAAACCGTCTAATTGAAATCAATCAAAGATTAGGATGATTTTATATTTTATATGAAAACTACCACTTTATACTTGGATCCCTTCGCTAAAAGGTTTTATCAAATATCACCCATATAATTGGGTGTTTTTCCAAAACCTAATCCAATAAATCCAAATTACTGAAAACTATTCATATAAATGATTCAACTAAGTTTTAAACCATCATGGGTTAGCTCGGTTAACAAGAATAGAGGGTATAATTGCCAAACACTGGAGTTAATCCGGTTCGATTCCTAGTGGGGGTTGGATCTATGAATAGGTTAGAAGAAATAAATAAAGGGTTAATTACGAAAAACCACCCTCATAATAGGCCATATTCCACGCCACGACCCTTATACTATAATATTACATTCGACCACCCGTATAACATTTGACATTAGTACAAGGTTACCATATTATGACCAAATTTAATTAATAAAATAAAATAAAATTTTAATTATCATTTAAATAAAAAAATCATTTGGTAATCAATTTGTATTAATTAAATAAATTGAGCAGCCGCATAAACTTCTCTGGCCGGGCAGCGAAGAGAAAACGACAAACAAACCACAAACAAACTCCCTTTCCTTTCCGACGAATCGCTCCGCCGCCGTCGTCGTCTTCTTCTTCCTGCCCGACCCTATCACTCGAAATTTCTATCTCTTTACAAATCCAATTCGATTCGTATGCAATTGAAACTCATACGCACTCTCCTCCCTCGGTATTGAGCGATGCGATCGCTCTTCTTGTGCGCGTCGTCGAACGCTTCTCTGGCGGTGGAGTGGTGGAGAAGGAGGGAAGTAGTGGTGGTCTTTCATGGCCTTTAAACTGCAGATGAATTGGCAAACCACTCTACTCAATCAAAAACGATTTACTGGTGTTCCATTAGGGTTAAGAAATCAAGGCAATACTTGTTATCTTAATAGTGTTCTCCAGTGCCTTACTTACACTCCTCCTCTTGCCAATTTCTGCCTCAATCATCTTCATTCCATTAACTGTCAGTATCATATCCCTCTGCTATTTTCTTTGTTTTATTTTACATGTTTTATTGAGTTTCTTATGTTCGTTTCATGTGTTGGTTTGATTGTTTAATCAGGTGATATTGCTTTGGAGGGAAGTAAAAAGCGCGACTGTCCGTTTTGCATAATTGAGAAGCGAATTACACGTTCTTTGAGCTCTGAGCTAACAATAGACACCCCTGCTAAGATAAATAATAGTTTGAGAATATTCGCTGACCATTTTATAAGCGGTAGGCAGGAGGATGCCCATGAGTTCCTCCGTTATGTCATTGATGCATGTCATAATACCTGCCTCCGCCTCAAGAAGTTGTCTCGTAAAGCTGGCAATGACAACACCGTGGTTAAGGATATCTTTGGAGGTGCCTTGCAGAGTCAAGTGAAGTGCTTGGGTTGTGGAAATGAATCGAATAAGGTGGATGAGATTATGGATATAAGTTTAGATGTGGTTCGCAGTAGTTCTGTTAAGGATGCGTTTCATAAATTCTTTCAGCCTGAGGATCTAGGATGGAAATAACAAATACAAATGCGAGAAGTAAGTTTACCATGTTATACAGTGTTTATATTTTGTATGCTATTTTATTATCTCTAATAATCGATGTGCAATTGTTTAGTTGTAAGAAGCTTGTGGCAGCTAGAAAACAAATGTCTATTCTTCAGGCCCCTAATGTTCTTGTGATACAGCTCAAGGTGATTTGCTTCTTTTATAACTTCTTTCCAGTTGTCCTGATTCCTCATCGCTTACGATCTCATTACCAAATTTGTCTGTTGATTGCAGAGATTCGAAGGAATTTATGGTGGTAAAATTGATAAGGATATTGCATTTGAAGAAGTTTTGGTGCTCTCTGGCTTCATTTGCAAGGGAACTAAGGTATGCCTTTTTTGTTCTCTTTTAGTTATTTGCTAAATAACGTATCTTCTTGATATGTGTAGGCGTATCCATCAAATTTTGGGGAATATATACTGTTAGTGTTACCATCAGTGAAGATTTATTATTTGCTTGCACTTTACCTGTTTAGTTCAAATACCTATGTTTCGCTCATTATTTTCTCCGTTTTTGTAAGGAGATTTGCTTAAGATTTTTTCTGAATCTTCATAGTTATCTAGCTTGCTCTGTTTAAGCTTGTTTTTTATACCAAATAAGGGTGATGAATCATTTTACGGGACTTGTGTGTAGATTATTTTTGCACAAGAAATTAGATGTTCCTTTGCAGTATTTTGGTCATTTTTTCACTTTTTAGGAAAAGGGATTAGGGAACATAATTTTGTTTTGATTTTCTAAACCGACCTAACTCCTATCATAGGATCATATTTGAACTTTGATGATAATGTCATAATACTTGATTACTTGTTTGATGATCTTTTTTGATTGCAAACAATATTTGTCACAAAGGAATGAGATCCAGAGCAGTCAACTGCAATTTGCAGCTAACTGAAACTAAATTGACACATTCATTCAGGCCAAACAGTCTTTTTGACTTCATGATATCTTTTAATCAATGCAAATTGCCGTTGGCTGTTTCGGACTGAGTGAGTCACCATATGGAGAGTTAGTGTGCTCACTAGGCCACTTATTGTTATTTTCATATCTATTTTATTCTTAAGAATCATAAAATGAGTTCGAACATGCACACAAATGGTTTGCTTGCATTCTCTCTGAACAGTTTCAATGGATAATCGATAATGCACTTGTCCTCGTTATATTTCATATTTGTAAGATAGCTTATTTTCATTTAACATTGATGTGCTGGTACTTAACTTATCTCTTATAGGATCTGAACCCAGATTATAAGCTTTTTGCAACCATTGTGCATTCAGGATACTCGCCAGAGTCCGGACATTATTATGCTTATATCAAGGTTTGTTAATGATCTAGTATATCATATATATAATCTAAGAGTTCTCTGTGTTAAGTTATTGAACCTCTCGTCACCACTCTTGTAATTCATTGTTATCTTTTCACAGGACCCGGTAGGGCGGTGGTACTGCTGCAATGATTCTATTGTTAGACAGTCTTCTCTGCAGGAGGTTTTGTCTGAGAAAGTTTATATTCTTTTCTTTTCACGCACGAATCAAAGGCCAACACCTAATGACCTAGGGTTATCACCCAGTGGGATCAAGTCTTCTTCTTTTAATGGGACCAAACCTTGCATTTCCAATGGTACCAAACCTTGCATTTCCAATGGACCAAAGTCCTTCAATTCCAAGGGCACCAAGTCTTTCATTTCTGATGGCACCCAGTCTTTCATCTCGATTAGTAATGATGGCAAGGCAGGTAATGGCAAGCATGGCAATGGCAATGCGCATGCAATGGCAATGCGCATGGCAATGGCAATGCGCATGGCAATGGCAATGCGCATGGCAATGGCAATGTGCATGGTAATGGCAATGGGCATGGTAATGGCAATGGGCATGGTAATGGTGATGTTCGTGGTAACAGTATAATTAAAAACAAGAAGCCAATTCACTCCGATAAAAAGGACCTTACAAAGCCCTTGGTCGAAGATTCTTTGGCGAAGGCTAGTTCCACTATCCAAAAGGTAGATAGAGTCCAGATGAAGTTTAGTCTTGGAACTTCAGGTTCAAAAAGGGTGTTGGCAACCAGTGACTCAAAACCAAATATTTTGAAGGAGCAATCTATGACGAAGAATGGGGAGATGAGGCACACAAATCACATGGAGGGTCATGAGAGCAAAAAGGCAATGTTACGATCCTCGACACGTGATCATTGTTCAGGCAAAGACAAGAAGGCTGATGTAAACAATAGTGCTTCTACACAGAGATGTCCCTCTTCCAGTGATGATGAGAAGATTTTGATTCCTAGTGTACCTTCACAAAATTCGTTTCCAAACGGCAGCACTGGGACAAATAGTGACTTGGTAACTGTTAACAAATATGAATCTAATGGCGTGCTAAATGGTGTAAGCAGTGATCCTGTTAACCCAAGGCTGAAAAGAAAATTTAATGATGGGAGTATTATGCAGTCTGACCCACTTGATTCTTGCAGTAAACTCTGGGAGCTCCAACACAAGTAAGTTCTCATTAATGTCACTGAATAGTTTGCTTTAATAGAACACTAATGTAGAATAAACTAATTAACCAAATGCTGGCCTGAGATACAATATGCTTCCCAAATGATTAATCCCTTGTATAGTCAATATATTTACGTCTGCTTTTGGTATCATTCTGGTACACAAATATTGAGATTAGTCGGTCGTTTGGTGGATTTTACGTATGTATATATGATGGTTTTAATGACTGAGAATAAAACAGATCTCTATTGGTGCCATTTTTGTTGTTGATTTGACGCTTAGCTGGGCTAAAATTGCTAAGGACGGTGTCTTTAGTTTGTTATCGAATCCCTTACCTCTCAGTGGACTGTCATCCAGATGATACACATTTATTGATTCTATTATTTTCTAGAGGACAGCATTTGTAGAATGGCTGAACATATTGGTGTGAACTATTTTTTTAATTATATTATTTGACTTGAAATTTGTTGGGTTTTTCCAGTCATGACGATTCATTAAACTAATTTTTGTATGTTATAAAAGAATGGTTCACTTATATTCGCGACTAGTCGACAGCAGTGCTTTCTGTGTTTTCATATTTCTCTGTTGACGTTCTATATTGTATGTTTGAAATGGTTGTTTATACTGTTTAATTTTTCTTGTTTGTGTATCTTCCAGTCTACAGATGGAAGCTTTCTCAGATCTCCGATCTTGTGGCTGGTCTGATGAAGTTTACAGGTTTATGCATGCTAGCAAAAAGTTGCATGTGCTTGGAGAAAGTAGTACACTGAGAGGACCTGAATTGAAGTAAGTTTTTCCAATACATTCCGTGCATCTAATGTAAATTGGGTTATTTTTCATTGTATTTTCTGACTTTAAAAACAGACTCATCTCACAAATTAAATTTTTGGGAATCACTATTCACTTTTTTTGTTGCGCCGAAATCAGTCTGTTTGTAATAACCAATACAGGGCAACTGGGGGTTGCAGAATACCGATTGAATTTTTTTATCTAGAATGACGAATCAGTTTTGTTTTTCTGTTTATTAAAAATCTATAATCCGTAAATTAAAAATGTTACCAAAACATATATCCTATTTTTTCCAGATTTTAAGTTATGTTTTCATTTAAAACAACTGATGATTTTTGCATGGCCCCATATTATGTATTTAATCACTCTTAGCTATGCCTTATGGCTTCCAAGATCTTCTGTGCCTGATCTTGTAAAGTTAGTTAACCGTTTCTGGGACTGTGCAGGAAGAAGTTGATTGCGGAGGCAAAATCAAAATTCTTAACACAAGTTCCCGAATCATTGAAAGAGAAACTCGTTGAAATGCTGAAATCCTCTAGCCAAATCAACAAAACTGCTGCAGATGGTTGAGACTAATCAGGTGAGTTTGTATAGTCTACTTCACAGAGTTGTACATGTTATCATATGCAGATCAATACCCATGTGTGTTTACTTAAAAGTGTTTTTTAAATGTTATAGGCAGTAGTCTGCAAGCCTTGCTTAAGAAATTTTGTATGGAAGGCCCTGATGTATGGGATGGGAGTGCAGACTGGAGATATATTTCTCATTGTGTTTGCAACTTCAATTACTGTTATGTTGTAACCATCTCATCTTTATGAGGTTACTGTCTGGGGAAAATGATGGGCAGTTTTCTAATTTTTGCTCCAATGAGATGTTAAAGCTAGTAATTACAGGGGAGTGAGATAACTGTTTTGTAAATTTAGCCGCGGCAGGGAAGCCAAATCAACAACCCATTTGTTTCGCTTCGCATTTGTTGTCCTTTTATCATAAATATTTGCATAAAGAATTGAGTTAACACCTCCCTTTGAAAACAGAGGTTGATGTGTAATCTATGCTAAGTTTGCAATGTCATTACCTGTTTGACAATATACAATGATTTTACATGACAGGCCCTACACAGAGTTAGAACAACAACAATATTAAACAGGCTTATCCCATCTTTACAAGCACTATACTATCTACAGAGTGCACCAACAGAGCTAATGTCCACAGCAGATTCTGCAGCATTCACAACATCCATTGTCACAGGCGTACCAAGCCCCACCGGATTATTTACACGCATCTGGCCGGTAGCAAGGAGTCAATAGTCATCACTTTGGTGGTTGAAATTTGAGTGTCTACCTATACCTGACGTTTGAGTAGAAAATGGAGATGGCCATATTAAGTAGAGGTTCTGCGCCATTGTTTCATACTTTTCTGCAGCTTGAATGGACTCCAGCTCTTTCTACGCTTGGAGCTCTCACAGAACAGCCCTGAGGCCAAGGCCTGCTGAAGCCAAAGATCAAACTCTCCATCATCATCCATCACTTCTGCATCTAAATCCCATTGGAATCTGCTCGAACTTGATCTCTGTGCCGTCTTCCCCAAACCAACCATATTTACATGGAAGCTTGGCCTGTGAGTGTTTGGCCTACAAGCCATTCCCTGGCAGTTAATGGAAAGTATGCAAATATATCAGTTAAGAGCCTATTAATCAATATTAACATTCTTTTGTTGCTGTGTTGTCAAAGCATTTTAAGCTAAAATTTAATGTAGTTGCAGTTTTTGATTCCCTACATTTAATGTGCGTGGCTGCATGCTACTTGCTATATGTAAAAAGGAGATACACGCTAAGAAGCAGAGGAAATAGAACTAACCTGACAGATTGCCCATTCTGAAACATCAAATATCTTGCTTTCGGCACAGACAAAAGCTCGAGGTATGTCCATCTAAATATAAAGACATTGTCAGCAACGAGATAAAACAAATTCAAAACTAACATGGTTCCCACTACCTAGTGCAAAGAGCAATTTTTTAGTGCAGCAAAGATTTGGAGAATTCATAATTCAGAACCTCAATATGCAGTGTATGAAGATCATTCTTACCAGCACAATATCCTAAGACCAAGTAACTTAGGATCAAGATCAAAACAATTCTTCCAAGTATACTAGTAGTATATATGGCATTTGTAGTAGTGACTATTGACAGGGAATTTGCAATTTTAATTTGTTCTCTTGTTTGAGAATTTAGTCTAAAATCCCTGACAAGTGTGGTGTCTACCACCTCACACAAATTGCCACATTTACAAATTTACAATTGTTAGAGCATTTGCTGCTGCATCAGTGAAATAACTCAATATTCTATAAAGAGTATCCATTCAAGATTTTTTTTTTCTTCTAAAAAATGCATTAACTGTTGTAGCAATGA
>QZGG01001093.1:0-80282 GCA_006409495.1 Sedum album | reverse complement strand
CCATTTATGATTGGAGTTAAGGCAAGACTTCTTAAATCACTCGACCCTTGGATTGAACTTCACTTATAAACATCACAAGGAGATCAAAGAAGGTTGGCTGGCTGCCCGAGCTACCTAAAAGGGGGCTGAAACCATAATAAAGTGATTGAGTCTAGTCGAGTAAATCAAGTGAAGAAGAAGAAGATACCCGAGAGAGATCGGAAGACCGTGTGGATTATAGAAGTTTTGTACTCGAGATAACGAGGAGAATAGCAGCAGCATTGGAGCTCGACCGTGGATCATCAATCACTGAGAATTTCTAAACTCTACTCTTGTTTTATTTACAATCGTTTTACTTACAATTGTTTAAATCATGTTTGCATTATCACTCGAGATGAGTGAGTAGTTTCCTTATGATAGGGATTTGATGAATCTCTAATGCTTATGAATAACTAGAACATGATTATTTAATTTACATGAATCAATTCTTGTATGACTATTATGTGTGTTGAATCATACCCGAGCTTTATCTTCATAAAATAGGTGTCTTGACAAAACATCTAGAAGACTAGGTCGAGTAGTATTATCTAGGGAAGAACCGGGAGGTGAACTTAGACTATTTTGGAATCAATACAACCATTAGATCGAGTATATTAGCAAAGCGGGAGCAGCGAGTATATTCGGTGCATGAATGTATTAATAAGCATATTTGGACAGATTAGTGAAAACACCGGGGAGGAATGAAGCTAGTCGAGTAGATGTTTACGTGCGAATCCAACATTCGGGAGTGAGGATTCGTATGCTAATGCTACTCAGTCTAAATTCTATAATATAAATCCAACATTCGGGAGTGAGGATTTATATTATCATATAACTATACATTCTAGATTAAATTGTCATCAAGAAGGACATTCATAACTATAATATAAATCCAACATTCGGGAGTGAGGATTTATATATCTTGTTTGAGTGAAACTATAAGTATTAGTGGAGGATTCTCATCCTTGTCATAGTTTTTAATATTTGATAACAAATCTTTTCTTAAGTCCTTGATATTTGATAACGAGCCTTTCCTTGAAATATTGCCTTTTGAATAATAATATTGCGTTTGAAATAAGTAAAGCACTTTAGAACTAAATTGAAAGCTAGTAATCGAGTTAAAAGAATTAAAAATCTAGTAATCGAGTTTGAAATATAACTTGATTCCACTGTTCTCTTGGGTTCGACACTAGGTCACCCCTAGTTCTATAAATTCTTTTGATCTGCGCGTGCCAGAATATTTAATCATCTATACCGCATCATGTCAAAATGGCGCCGTTGCCGGGGAACGGTGTTTAGTTTTTAGTTTTTAAAATCTTTCACTAGTTTAATTTTTAGTTCTAGATTTCGAGTTACTCGAAATCGTAAATATATAAAATAAAAAAAAATAATAAAAAAAATTAATAGTAGTTATAATAAGGGATTATTGCCGAAAACCACCCCTTATAGGGCGTAATTGCCGAAAACCACCCCTTATACAGTTTATTGCCGAAAACCACCCTTTATTCGTTTCTTTTTTGTTGACCGACACATTTCAACGAAAAAAGTTCAATTAGTGTTGCACGTGTACATTTGTCACGTGCACTCCTGATGTGCACATGACAAATGCACATACGTGGCGCAATCTGATGCATCCAAAAAATGCAATCAAGATGCAAGAGGGGATCCACGAGTCCTCCAAATTGAGAGGATCCACGTGATACAACCTCTATATATATGTATCCATCTATCGTATATATAAAGCACAAAGAGTCTCATTTTACCCCTAACTTATTTCATATCTACTTTACTTCAATCGAATATAGTAATTGTTGCACAAAGTCTAATATTGAATATAGTAATATATTTCAATCGATATGCAAATAATTGTGCATCAAACAACTAGGTTACACCCGTCGAGATTGCCGAAAACCACCTCTTATAGGCCGTAATTGCCGAACACCACCCCTTATAGGCCTAATTAATTAACCTAATTAATTAACCTAATTAATGACTAATTAATCCATCTAATGGAGATTTAACACTAATTGAACGTTTTTCGTTGAAATGTGTCGGTCAACAAAAAAGAAATGAATAAAGGGTGGTTTTCGGCAATAAACTGTATAAGGGGTGGTTTTCGGCAATTACGCCCTATAAGGGGTGGTTATCGGCAATAATCCCTTATAATAAAAACTTTCATTTGCTTATTTTTCTAGCTTTTACTAAAATTCATCTTTTTGTAGGTGAATGCAATTAAACTCTAAAGCGAAGAAAAAGGTGCAAGTGGACGTCAAAAATTCAAGTTCTAGCTCTTCGAGATCTTCTAGACCTTTAACCTCAAATTCATGGAATTTCCCTTGACAATACCGAAGAAACCAGAACAAATCAACTTACTCGACCAATATGGAAAATCACTCACCGCAAGGAGCAGCTCGAGCAGGGGCAGGTCGAGCAACCAGCCGAGTACTACATAACTCCAACCATTGGAAGTTATGATTCTCCCATTCGCATTCCAAATGAAGAAGGATATGACTTTGAACTTCGAGGAGGACTCATCCAAATGATCAAGAGTGAATCATTCGACGGATACGGTAACCCTCACGTTCATCTTAATAATTTTACTGAATTATGCCGTACGTATAAATTTGCAGGAGTACCTAGAGAAATAGTTTACATGAAGCTATTTCCATTTTCTTTAACCGATGGAGCGAAAGATTGGCTTCAAGGACACGAGCCGAACACATTCAAGACATGGGACGCCTTAGCCCAAGCTTTCGTAAACCAATACTTTCCCCCTGCAAAGGTAAAACGTATTAGGGATAGAATTAACAAATTTGTGCAAGGCAACAATGAATCTTTTTATGAAGCGTACGAACGATTCAAAGGACTTCAACGCGAATGTCCTCATCATGGATATAACAAATGGGAATTGTTGTCGATGTTTTACGATGGAATGGACGAGAAAGTAGCCGATTACGCATGGATCAAGGAAGCGGAGGAAGCATCATGGGACTACCCGCGAGCGAAGGATTCAAGGTTATAGAGAAACTCGCATGGAACAGCCATCAATGGGGTGGAGACCGAAACCATCTAAAGAAGGAGGAACTTGAGCCGAGTACGAATTCAGTCACGAAAGCCGACTTTAATAACCTTTCAAAAACCGTTAACTCTTTAGTGCAAGCCCTTTCTAACCTTAACTTAGATAAGAAGAAAACACAATCAAACGTTTACGAGGTTAGCGAGCACACTGAAGAAGTTACGGACCTAAAGGAGGAGAAGACGTTAGCTACATAGCTCGAGGACAAGGATCCTACGTACCCCCTCAACAAAGGCAGACTAGATTCTACTCAGATTTGAAACCACCATACCCTACTCAAGGGTACAATAACCTAAGCCCAGGTAAGTCTCAATACTTTTCACGAGACCAAGCTAGAGGAGACTACCCGAGCAACCAAGCCTCGAGTCAGAACTACGGCCCGAGCACAAATCAGAATTTCAACCAAAGGAAGGAAGACAAGAAATCCGAGGAACCTACCTTAGCGCAACTAATGACTCAGATGATAGCTACTCAAGCACAACAGAGCAAAGACATTCAGAATATCTTCGCGGAAATCAAACAAGGAAAAGCCGAACAGAAGATGCTTGAGACACAGTTTGCGCAACTCGCTTCAACGCATTCAAGGAATCCCGGAAAACTTCCTTCTCAACCCGAAATAAACTCAGCCGACTTAAGCGCTATCACTTTGAAGAGTGGTAAGGAGCTTGAAGGACCAAGACCAAAGAAAGCACAAACAAATTCAGCCGAGCAAGATGAACCGAGTAACACTCAGCAGCCCGAGCAGGAAGAGGAAGCCACGGACAAGGAAAGTGAGCCGCCTTACGTAGCACCACCACCTTACGTTCCACCACTTCCATTCCCAAACAGACAAAAGAAGGTAAAAGAAACAGCCGCATTCAAGAAGTTTGCTGAAATTCTCGGAAAGCTTAGCATCACTCTACCATTTTCAGAGGTAATTTCTCAAATGCCCACCTATGCTAAATTCTTAAAAGATATTATAACTCATCGTCGTGAATTATGTGATGTAGACCATGTTGCCTTAGGACCTAATTCTAGTGCCGTAATACAACGTAAGATGCCTAAGAAACAAAAAGATTATGGTTCATTCACTATACCGATCGTCGTAGGAGATATAAATATTGATGATGCCTTATGTGATCTAGGAGCAGGAGTTTCCATAATGCCATTTATCTTATATGAAAAATTAGGAATAGGAGAACTTTCTAGCACCACTTTAATTCTTAGACTAGCTGATAGGTCTAAACGAGTACCAATTGGTGTGTTAGAAGATATGCCTGTTAAAATTGGAGAATTCTATGTTCCTGTGGATTTTTATGTGTTAGAAATGGATGATAACCCTTATGCCGAAATTCCTGTTATTATGGGAAGACCATTTTTAAACACAGTCAAGGCATTGATAAATTGTGGCGATGGTTCAATCGAGTTGGACCTAGGTGAGGACAAGGTAAAATTTTATCTTTCTAAAATGATGAAAGCACCTACTTGTTCTTTGGATTGTGATTTGTTTGATGCTAATATTTCAAATAGTGATATAGTTGATATTTCCGCGCTAACATTTCTTGAAAGTGAAGGAAAGAAAGATGAAAATATGTCGAATCTCATGGATGAAACCGAGTACTCGACCGAGTCATTTTCGGTCGAGCAGAATTTGACCGAGCAGGAACTCATAAGCAACTCGAGCAAAGGTAATGAATTTGGTCAGGAATTGAAACCTCTTCCACCAAATCTAAGGTACGAATTTTTAGTTTCAGAAAAATTTTCGCCAGTAATTATAAGTGCTTTGCTAAATCAAAATGAAACTATGAAACTCATGCATGTTTTACGTACACATAAAGATGCTATAGGACACTCTATAGATGATTTAAAAGGAATTAGTCCCGACGTATGCATGCATAGGATTCGTTTATGCGATGACGCAAAACCATCTAGGGAGTTTCTTAGGAGACTAAATCCCAAATTAGGTGAAGTTGTTCTGAAAGAAATAACAAAACTTAGAGATGCAGGAATCATATACTCGATCCCCGATTCAGATTGGGTTAGCCCAATCCACGTCGTTCCAAAGAAAGGAGGATTAACCGTAGTTAAAAATGAAAATGATGAATTAATCCCACTAGAACCGTAACCGGATATAGGATGTGTGTCGATTATAGAAAACTTAATAAAGCAACTAAAAAAGACCATTTCCCTATTCCATTCGTGGATCAAATGTTGGAAAGACTTTCCGGGCACGAGTACTTTTGTTTCCTCGACGGGTATAGTGGATTTTTCCAAATACCTATCCACCCCGAGGATCAAGAGAAGACCACGTTCACATGTCCATATGGAACGTTCGCGTATAGAAGAATGCCTTTCGGGTTATGCAACGCTCCGGGAACTTTTCAACGGTGTATGATGTCCATTTTCTCCGAGTACCTCGAGAAGACTATGGAAGTTTTTATGGATGATTTTTCAGTTTACGGGGACTCGTTTGACGATTGTTTATCGAATCTATCAAAGTTCTAGCTCGATGCATTGATGGACCTAGTTCTAAACTGGGAGAAATGTCATTTTATGGTTCAAGAAGGAATAGTGCTCGGACATCTAGTTTCAAAACGAGGAATAGAAGTCGACAAAGCCAAGATCGAGGTGATCGAGAAGCTACCACCGCCTAAGGATGTACGAGGTATTAGAAGCTTTCTCGGACACGCCGGATTCTACAGAAGATTTATCAAAGACTTCTCGAAGATAGCAAAACCACTCACAAACCTTCTCGCTAACGATGTTAAGTTGTGTTCGATGATAAATGTCATGAAGCGTTCGAGACGTTAAAGAAGTTACTCACAACCGCCCCGATCGTTCGAGCACCAAATTGGGATTTACCGTTCGAACTAATGTGCGATGCAAGCGACGGAGCGATTGGAGCATGCCTCGGACAGAGAGTTGATAAACGTCTTCATGTCATTCAATACACGAGCAAGGCACTCGATGCAACCCAAGAAAACTACACCACAACCGAGAAAGAGATGTAAGCGGTACCTCGTTGGATCAAAGACTATTGTTTACTCGGATCACGCAGCACTCAAATATTTAATGAAAAAAAGGACGCAAAACCAAGACTTATTAGATGGATCCTTTTATTGCAAGAGTTCGACATAGAGACAGAGACAAGAAAGGAGTCGAGAACGTAGTAGCCGACCATTTATCTAGACTCGAGACTACCTTAGAGGATAAAGGAAGTGGAGACCCTATCAAGGATTCATTCTAGGAGAATACTTGCTCTCCATAGACTCAGCTCAAAACAAAGACCCTTGGTACGCAGATTTTGTGAACTATCTTGTTTGTGGAACACTACCACCAGAAATCACGTATGCACAAAAGAAGAAATTTCGCCGAGACGCTACTCGATACTATTGGGACCAACCTTATCTCTATAAGTTAGGAGTCGATGGCATATATCGTACGTGTGTAGCAGAAAAAGATCAACATAGAATCTTACGCGAATGTCATTCTTCATTCTCGGGAGGACACGGATCCACATCCAAAACAGCCGCTCGAGTATTGCAGTCAGGATTCTATTGGCCAACTATTTTTAAAGATGCTCATAAGTATGTTCAATCGTGCGACGCTTGCCAAAGATCGGGAAATCTCAAGGAGAGATCAGATGCCTCAGAAGGGTATACTCGAAGTAGAAATTTTTGATGTATGGGGAATTGACTTCATGGGACCTTTTCCTTCATCTTACGGAAACAAGTACATTCTAGTAGCGGTTGACTATGTGTCTAAGTGGATAGAAGCCATAGCCACACCCACATGCGATGCCAAGTCCGTAAAGAAATTATTTAAGAAGATCATTTTCCCTAGATATGGTGTACCTCGAACTATCATTAGTGACAATGGAACGCACTTTAAGAGAAACAACTCGAGAAGATGCTTCGAAAACATGGAGTATATCACAAGATTTCGACACCTTACCATCCCCAAACCAGTGGTCAAGTAGAAGTTTCGAATAGAGAGATCAAAGCTATTTTAGAAAAGACTATTTCAGGTGCAAGGAAGGAATGGGCGTCGAAGCTAGATGACGCACTATGGGCTTATAGGACAGCCTACAAGACCCCTATTGGTATGTCTCCATACAAACTTATCTTCGGAAAAGCTTGTCACTTGCCGGTAGAGATCGAGTACAAAGCCATGTGGGCTATCAAGAAGATGAATTTCGATCTAGAGCTGCAGGGGAACACCGTATTCTTCAACTACATGAACTCGAGGAGATACGCTTAAATGCCTATGAAAGCGCGAAAGTCTACAAAGAGAAAACAAAAAGTGGCACGATAAGAAAATTATTGAGAAGAGATTCACAGTAGGAGACGAAGTGCTACTCTACAACACAAGGTTGAGATTATTTCCGGGAAAATTACGTTCCAAGTGGTCCGGACCATTCAAGATATCTAAAGTTTTTGACGATGGACACGTGGAATTATTAAACAAGGAAGGAAACACATTTAAGGTCAACGGACATAGACTGAAAATTTATCATGTTGGAGACCAATGCTATTTAGTAGAGTACCTCAATCTATATGAGGTCGGATAACTAAGAAGTGGAGCATAACCTCTCGGGAAGGGATCCTAGCAAAGGACTTCTCGAGTGTGTTTCTTTATATGAAGACACGGCTACGTCCTTGCCTATAAGGAAGTAACCGAGGAAGAAGATCCCTCCGAGAACGCGCGCTCGGTTTGAGAACTTCAATGATACAAGCAAAGATAAGGGTAAGGAAAAAGCTACCTCGAGCAAAACAAGGTCCAAGAAGCCTAAGAAAAATAATTCGGGTATTGAGTGGTATGAGGTTCGTAGGGTGACTATCAAAAAATTTTCGTAAGCCTAGAGGAGAACCAATAGAGATCGAGTCTGATGATGATTAAACCTTATTTTCTTATTTCTTCTAAAATAATCATGTCTTTGTTTGGAAAACAAAGTTAAATATTCAATAAAGAAGAAATTTATCACTTACCAAATTTTAGGGTTACTAAAAATAAAATTCAGAATTAAAACACCTTGAAAAGAAAATAAAAACTCAATTAAATTCTGAATTTTGGCCGAGCCCACTCGACCAAGTAAGAAATTCACTCGACCGAGTGAACATACATTTAAACCGAAATCACACTCTTTAATTCGATCGAGTCATCTGGTTCACTCGACCGAGTCAAGCCTATTGGGCCATATTACCTTAATACATTAAAACAAAACCTAGCCCAACTACACAAAACGAACCCTAACTCGACCGAATTTGTTTATTCACTTAAGACCAAACGGAAATGGCCGAGTTAAGAGGACACAAAGTAGAAGTTGTGAAAGAATGGAAATTTCGTTTGGGAAACAAGGACTTTGTTCTCTCTAGTGATTATTTAAGAATTGCATTTGGTTTGGAACATTGCGAACCATGTTTACCGATCACTAAGAATATGAGGAACATAGTTTGGAGAGAAATCACAAACGGTAGTATGGATTATAAGTCAGGTAGCACGGCTACAAAGATTAGAAGTTCGGAATGGAAGTTTATTCATCGTCTTATAGCTACTTGCCTATACCTTCGTAGTGATAAGGGAAGATTCGTGAACAAGGATGATTTGGATATAATGTGTTGTATGCACGAGGATCTTCCGTTCGATATGCTCACTTGCACCACTCGAACACTTGAAGAATGTCTCTTGAAGTCATTCAAAGGATTGTACATTGGTGGAGGACATTTTGTTACCATGCTAGCTAAGCATGTAGGATTTTCACTCGACCCGAGAAAGGAATTGCCGAAACAAATACAAGGCGAGGTTGAGCTACTAAGTCGTGGACTTGCTAAGAAGATAAAACTCAGCGGAGGAGATATTATTATCTTACCCGAGGACATAGACAAAGATGATATTCGTGACGTTGAGTTTTTAGGGCGAGTATATGTGAACACTTATCCTAATCACGCGATGTCAAACAAATTTATATGTTCCTAGGGTGACCTAGGGTCGAGTCCCAAGAGAAAAGCCTAGACGTTGTTTTCTATGTATAATCACTAATGCAAGTCTTCGAAAGATGGGGATTTTTATAATGATTTTTTATTTATAATATCTAAGTCTAATAAACAGAAATAAAATGCAGCAAGAACCCTACTTCATTCCTAGGTTACAGATAATGATGCAATAATAATGAAGCAAGCAATAAAAGTAATGAATGATACGTTTCTTAGGTTATTGTGTTGCGCATTCTAGATTCAACTCTCGCTCCTTCTCTAGAATGGATGCAACACTTAAGTACGATTCTCAAACTCTCGCTCTATTGAATCGTGTTTAGAACTTAAATCCCATAATCTCAACCTCTCGGTCTATTGATCGGTAATTCAAGTCCACAATAATGTTAACCTAAGGTAATATGTGTTTGTCACTCTCGCACACGAAACACTGCCCTAAACATACAATTCTGAATTCTAAACCTCCTAAGTTCAACTCTCGTTCCTTCCTTAGGCATCTAAAATTCAGAACATAAATAAAGGGAATAAACAAACATATCAAACAAATACTTCATTATGCTCGTAAAAATTCAGTTTTGCATTACAATCAAACCTAGGAAATCCGTGAGGATTCCCACCACAATACTACTCAGTCATGCTACGAAAAGAAATAAACAAAACAGAAATAAAAGTAGAGTAGAGGTTGCCGGTGTTGGAGAGGAGATCTTTGGCGTTTCCTCAGCTTCTTGTCGTCAAACCTTTGGAGTAGCCGCTGAAAAATCCTTCCAAACCGTCCCTCTTGAAGCTTGCTCCCCTGATAATGTGTCTTGTTCTCTGGCCGTCCAAGCTCTCTTTGTGTGTGTTTAGGGTTTTGTATTTATACTCTTGAATTTCCAAACCCTGAACTTTCCAAAAATCCAGATTCTGCAATATTCTGTCCTCGGCCGACTCACTTTTTGGGTCGCCCGACCCATATTTTTGGGGTGCCCGACTCATTTTCCTCGAAACACCTTCTTTGCCTCCTGACCGACTCACTTTTGGGTCGGGCACCCAAGAAATGGGTCGGTCGACTCATTTTGCTTCCTAGGTCGCCCGACTCATTCCTCGGCAGAAACGGGTCGGTCTGTCTTGAACGACCCAAAACACCATCTTACACTCCGAGTTGGAACTTGACGTAAACTACAAAGTTGTAGATAATTGAAAGAGCTTTCCAACGAGATATCATACATCTGAATCCAAGATCTGTGCTGTGTTCTAGAAGCTTTTAAAGAGCCAGAGGTCGGGCTGCCACTATATGCTGCCATTTACTCGTTTCTGCTCCGAATCATCTGGAATTCGTCCGAACTTCTTCCATTCCATCCCGCATTGATATATTTACGTTTATAACCTGAAATGGAATAAAAGAGTATCAAAAGACGCGATAAAGATCGAAATGAACAAGAACTTAATGGGAAATATGTGCAAATGCATAGTACATTTGTTCGTATATCAAAATACCCCACACTTAAGTCTTGTTCGTCCCGAACAAGTAAAACCAGAGATCATGCAGTGAGTCAACATTATATGGATGGCATGGATATCGGAAAAAGTTCAGTACACACACATGAGTCTCTACCCGTTTTATTAAGTTAAAAACCTACTCCTAACTCACTTTCGTAGGAATCACGGATGCATTTAGCGTATGCATCAAGCCTTTAAACCCCTAGGCTGCCCTAGTGGACGAGTTATAGTCTCGTGAGAGTTTTCAGAAAAGGAATACTCACAAATCCCACCCGCATTCATACATATAAAAATTCAGAATTGTTCACCAAGTAGTAGTCAATGCAATCCATTAAAAATTCAGAGTTACTCCTCTCATTCACCTACGCAATCCTTGGAAATCAATCAACTCAATACGGCAATACACATTCACACATTCGACATCAAAACTAGCATTCATCGGGCTTAACTCAATCTCAATTTCCTGTGCAATTAATATGAAGATAAACGCTGCTCACGCAAGAACATTAGTCACGCCGTCCACCTATGCTTGCAAGGGCAAGTACATAAGCTTTCGACCACAAACTCATTCTCAAGCTTTAGACTACACGTCGTAAACCGTAAGAGAAGAGGAGTTTCGACTATCTAACATTTTCAAAACATACACACAAGTCTTTAGCTTAAGTACTAAGTACAAGGGTCATACCATAACCGTCCATGAAAAGCTCAATATAAATGTCCGACTTACACGCATGCGATATAAATTATGAAAAGGCACAAAGTCATGAATCAAGTATGCAGGTTATATTCATTTTTAAAACATTTTATTTTCTGTGTTCCTACGAATACTTTCAAGGGGGAACTTACCTTCCTAACCCTCGGCATTCGTAAGAACTTTTCATTAGAATTTATACAAATGCTTTCAAGGGGGAACTTACCTTCCTAACCCTCGGCATTTGTATAGATCTTCCAACAAAATTCAGATTTTTTTCTTTTCAAATATTATGTTTAACCCCACACTTAAAACTTGACAATGTGCCTATGCAAAATAAAATTCAGCATGCAATGCAAGTAAGACAAATACAAGGCAAATCAGGTCGGTTAAGATCACCTAAAAGCATACAAGAACTTGTGCAATGCGTTTCAATGATAGTTATTCATGCGAATGCTAATCTAACTTCACTTTTCATGCATGGAAAGAGTTCGAAAACAAGCCAAACAAAGCTAGTCTAGATGCCAAAACATGTGCAATTGCCATAAAGAATATCAATCATCCCAAAGATACGTCACGTGAAATCGAGGCTAACTCATGCTGATCAGATTTTAAAATAATACTACTCAATGCTCGGTGAACTTTTTCAACGTGTGATCAACAATGTATGTATAGTGAATGCGGTAAATTCTGCGTCTAACATCTAAAGGCATGGAATAATGACGCAACAACTCAGAGATATGAAACCACCCCACACTTAAAAGTTTGCTTAGTCCCTAAGCAAAGAAACAAATAAGAACAAAGAGAAAGTTATAAGGAAACTTCTCTCGTGTGTGGTAGTCCAACAAGCAACGTGAAGCTTCCTCCAAGCAACAATCAATCGAGCCCTCGTACATCTGAAACTCAATCATAAAAGGGTTAGTGCACACCTGAATATCAATGATAAACACAAGCTATAAAAGATATATCAAACACACACAATAGCATTGCAATTACCGATGAAATCAAGGGGCACAATCAATCCAAAACGTGAGTTTCATTAGATGTATGCGTGAATATTATGTGTTATGATCTTGTGCTAAAACATGCTTAAGAATGGTTCAAATTTTATTTCAGAATTGATCGTTAAAGCTCTTAGTGCAAACCTGCCCGACCCAAAAAATGAGTCGGGGTCCCAAGAAATAAGTCGCCCGACTCATTTCTCTGCAAGGATGCCCGACTTCTCACCCGACCGACCCAAAAAGTGTGTCGGTCACCCAGAAAATGGGTCGGTCGACCCATTTTTCCAGAATTCTGTGTCGCCCAACTCAAAAAATGTGTCAGGGTGAGTCGCATTTTCAGTGTAGACCGACCCAAAATATGGGTCTGTCGACCCATAAAATGAGTCGGGCGAGTCAAATACTCAGAAGCTTCCGAGATTTATGACTCGACCGACCCAAAATAATGGGTCGGGCAAGGGTAAATGTGAGTCGGCCGATTCAAATATGCAGAAGGTACCCGTATTTTCTTCTCAACCGACTCAAAAAATGGGTCGGGAACCCTGAAAGTGGGTCGGCCGACTCATTTTTTCAGACCCAGATTTCTGAATTTTTTCTAAAATCAAATCTTAACCAAACAAAGCACATGCAGTCATATATCAATCAAAAACTCTTCTAGCACAAGTCATATAGGCTCACAAACACATGAGGATAGCATCACAAGGATCTATACTAACCTAATTTAATCTAACAATCTAAGGAAATAAAAAAAATGCAAAGCAATACAAATAACACTTACAAGCCTAGTTTAACGTCTAGGCCAAGACGTGGCTGCTGCCGCTGCTCCCTCAGTGAAAACGAGGTTTGGTTTTGTTTAGTACCTCATATGGAGATATGTCATCGAGGACTTTGGTGGGAATTCTGTTGATAAAGTAGCAAGCTGTCATAACAGCATCCCCCCAAAACCTCTTAGGCATATTAGTGTGAAACATCATGGATCGTGCCACCTCCATAAGATGTCTATTCTTTCTTTCAGCCACTCCATTCTGTTGAGGTGTATAAGGGCAGCTCGTTTGGTGATCAATCCCATTCTTGGCTAGGTGTTGCTTGAATGCGTTGCTCATGTATTCTCCTCCATTATCTGTTCTAAATGTTTTGATCTTCGCATTGAAGTGGTTAGTAACATAATTCTGAAAATTAATGAAGGCATCTAGTACTCTATCCTTAGAAGGTAATAGGGTTAACCAAGTATATTTCGACTTTTCATCTATGAATGTAACAAAGTACTTATGGTTATCCCTAGATATGCAAGGGGCAGTCCATACATCCGAGTGTACTAGGTCAAAACAGTTTTCATATGATGTTTTAGAAGTTGGAAATACTGATTTGTGATGTTTACCTAATATACATGCTTCACATTCATCATGTTTAAGTTTAATATCAGGAAACAACAAGTTTAATGCCCTCGGATGAGGATGCCCCAATCTAGCATGCCAAATTTCATTATTCGCATTAGATACTTCTGAATTGAAAGTAAAAGATTCATCATGCAAAGAAATATAGGAACTAGCTAAGTTGTCAAGGAAATAGAGGCCTTCTTTGGAAACACCTTCACCTAGAAGAGCACCGGTCTTAATATCCTGAAATCGAAGCTCATTAGGACCAAACATCACCCAACAATTAAGATCAGTAGCAATTCTTTTGACAGATAAGAGGTTAGATGTAAAATCAGGCATGAAGTAAGCTTTAGAGTCCTTATTAAACAATCTAACAATACCTAATCCTTTAATAGGCACACGGTCACCATTAGCAATTTCTACATGTCCTTTTGTTGGTTGAATGTTTTTGATTAGTTTGGAGTTCGAAATCATATGATGTGAAGCACCAGAGTCGACTATACAGTAATCAGATTTATTAGAAGCAAAGAGAGACATACCATTGGACTTACCCATGCTCTCCTTAAAGGCATGGAGGAGAGCATCTAGGTCTGATTTCTTCAAGTATTGATCCTCCTTAGGTCCGGTTGAGTCCTCATTAGCTTTATTGGCTTGTGGTTGCTTGAATTTGGCAGGTTTCAAGTGAGGGTGTAGAATCCAACACTTGTCTTTTAAATGGCCTCTTTTTTTGCAGTGATCACACATCAAACTCTTCCTCTCATCAACTTTGTTAACCACCTGGTTAGCCTTTTCATCCACAACTCTATGAGCCACACTTAACTCCTTCTTCCCTTCAAAAAGATAAGTGGAGCCTTGCTCCTTCTGAATTTGTGCACACACTTCTTCCAGGGAGGGGAGCTTGTCTGCCCTTAGAATGTGTTTGACAAGATCTTTGTATGAGTGATCTAGGGTTTGCAGCAACCCAAACACCTTATCTTCTTCCCTTCTTTTGTTGAGGATTGCAGGATCAATAGTTTGAGGTCTCAATGTCTCCAATTCTGCCCATAGTGTGTTGAACCTCCCAAAGTGCTTTGTGAACTCCATATTATCTTGGCTTAGGGTGTTGAGTGCCCTCTTGACCTCAAACACACGGCTCAGATTGCTTGTGTTGCCATAAACCTTCTCAAGTGTCTCCCACAGGGCTTTGGCATTCACACAAAAAAGTAGGCTTCAAGGATTGACACATCCAAAGAGGCTTGTAGTATGGTCATCACCAATAAGTCCTCTTGTAGCCACTTCTCTTCATCACATCTTGTGACAGGTTTCCCATCATCTCCCTTGGTAGTAATTGTGGGGGCCTTATCACCCTCAAGATGAGAACATAACCCCTTACTCCCCAAGGTAACTCTGGCCATTCTAGACCATAGAACATAATTAGGCCCCTTAAGGACCACTGGTATTGCCACAACTCGAGTATCCATGATGAGAGTTTGTGGAAAAAAAAATTTGATTTTTTTATGTGCGGAAGTTGTTTAGGATCTTGCTCCTGATACCATGAAAGAATTCAGAGTATATTGAGTTTGTAGGTAAAGTGTGGAAGAATGACAAGTAAAAAAGTAAACAAAGAAAAGTTGAGAAAAGAGTATTGATTGTACTAAATAACAAGAGTACACAAGTAGAGTATTTATACAAGTCTTAGGAAACCATGTTGGCCTAGCTAAGGTTGGTTTAGGTAAGTAGATAATCAAGATTTGGTTTCTTTAGGAAACCTTGAATATCTTTAGGAAACCTTGAATATCTTTAGAAACTTACTGCCCAAGCTTGGTCCTTCATGTTTTCTTAAGTCCAACATGTACCCTACATGTTTTCCTTATTCTAACAATTAGTTGTCTCCCAAAAGAATAATCAGAGTTCATTCCTCCTTGTTTATTCTGCTCTTCTCTTTGATAGGTTTATCAACCTGCAGACTTGGAGCAATGGTCTTCTTTGATGCTTTAGGCGCTGACCACGAACCTCGTCTGCAAATATCATAAGTATCGATCATGAAGGTTGACACTCTCTTAGAAAAGATGCAAATGTAACAGTTTAAGTGTTTAATGTAAAATGAAACTACTTTGATTGTGCAAAATGTGTAAAAAACTTATGCACCACACTCGTACTTGTCTGTCAAATCAAAACAATAAAGTAATTTGAAAATGCAATGCAAAACTAAAATGCAACACTAAAATGCAACACCAAAATGCAACACCAAAATGCAACAATAAGATGCAAAACTTAAATGCAAGTGCTAAAACAAAACCTTCCACAAACACAAAAGTTACAAAAGTCATCACTGCCTACTCAAACCTCTCATAAACACAATTTCACAATATCACTCCCAAAAGATTAAAGTTCGCTTAGCAAATCGACTCCTCGCACCTGCCTACACTCGGTTTCAATCTCTTGCTTGCTCTGTTGGATCCGCATCACACGCACACACTAACTAAGCAAATCGACTCCTCGCACCTGCCTACGCCTCTTCATCGTATGTATTCCTCGAGCCACGTCGCGAATTTGCCAAGCAAGTTGTCACCTGGCCCCGTAACCACCTTGAATGGCCACAGCTTCATGTCAGCCTGCACTGAGGGATCACTGAATCTCCTCCCAATCAATCTCTTAGCATCTGCATAACACCAAAATTTAGAAACTCACCAAATATCAACATAGGCAAAATCACAAGCACATTTTAATCAACACCCTCAGGCTCACTACCAGAATTCAATGAGTAAACAAGAATTGCAATTGAAGCGCAGAATCGACATTTTGTTGTATTAACCCAACATATCAAATTGATTCCTCAAACAAGGCTAAATGATTGTAAAAATATAACCTATAAGACTCATCAAAATTTAACAGCATAAAAATCAACAATTGAGGAATCCAATAGACACCCAATTAACCACACATTCAGAATCCACAAAACAACCTAAAAATCAACACAATTAAAGACAGCTCAGAATGTGAAAACAATGAACACCCACATCTAGATTCAACACAAAAACACCAAAACAAGTGTAAAGATCGAAACTCTGAGACACCCAAATGCACAAACATTGCTAGACGCACAGACAGACATACGACTCAAACCCTAAATTCAAAATCAAGTTTCACTCAACAACCACAAGAATCATACACACATATCCGGTCTGCCTCTTCACAGCCCAAATCAAACCCACGTCGGTCTGCCTCTTCACAGCCCAAATCAAACTCCCGTCGGTCGTCTCTTCGTAACTTATCAGATCCACGCCGTCTGCCTCTTCACCGCCCAAATCAAACCCACGTAGGTCGTTGCGCTCTCTGTTTTCGAACCCCTCTCTCCACCCGCTGCAACTGAGTTGATTTCGCGAATATGTGTGAGGTGAGAAGTGACAGAAAGAAGCCTCTTACATGAATGACCTAACTACCCTCGCCCCATTAAAACTCAGTTCATTGCTAACCAAACCAATTTTTAACCCCTCTCACACGTGTCACAATACCACCCATCCGATCTGTCAAACGTGTGGTCCAGATCTGGACTTATGGTGGATCCACCAGATACGCCCTCTATATATATAATATGACATTTCAAAACAATTATTTATTTTAATTTTATTTATGCAGATGTTTGTTCATATGGATTTTTTTTGGGTGAATTCATAAACATTACTTTTTATTTGTTGATTGCATTTCATCAATGACTAAGATTTCACCATTCGTTGCACATGTCATGTGTAAAATATGTGTAAAATATGTGCAACTCACATGTCTCGTTAATGTGTTGACACAATCTGATGCATTAGTAAAACGATATCAATGGATGCAAAATGAAGTTTACGAATCGACCATAAAAGATGAATGCACATGAACAAATCTCTATTTATGTATTTACTCCATAGTCCCTTAAGTCATCATTTTTGTGCATCGACTTTAATTTTGTTATTTGATTTTAAGCCATACAAAGGTTAACTACTCGATTTCCTCTCTTAGTAGTCAATAGTTCATATTTTTGGAAATAAATTTGATTTTTTACAAAGCAAAATAAACTTAATTTTACTAAATATATTAATTAAGGAGATGGATTGCTTGATAAATTTTATAGAACTCAACAAACTGATTTCGAACGGTACAAAAGATTATGGTGGGCTTTCGCTTAACCCTATTTCAAGTCTACTCCCCTTATCGAATGGATATCCTCTTATACAAGTTTGCAACAAGACGTCCTTTTTCCAAAGGGGTGGACAATGTTATGGGAGGGAACCCCTTGATCTTATATCCCACTAGATGGTTTCTCATCTAACCAATGTGGGATTGTAACATTAATGAGAGCACCGATGATGGGAGTTCACCCTAAGATGAGAAGGAAGAAACAGAGATGAGAGTTGAAGGTGAAATGATTCATGTCCCCCTCTTATTACATTATGCAGCTTTTATATATAAGCTGTTTATTACATTATTAAAAGGACCATTCACGGTTGGTTTCTTCCACAACCTTTCTTATTCTACTTAAATGTAGTCTTTATGTCACAAAGATTTAATTATGTTCTCTTCGATTGCTCCCAGCATTAAGAGAATCCTGATTCAGTGTAGACGCGTGCACTGATTCACGTATGCCTGCAACACTATCCCCACAAATGGGACTTCTGTTGTGCTATTTTATATCAAATGCACACAATAAAACCAAATATTAAACCATGACTTTTAATAGTTTGACCGTCTCTATATTTTCTTAGATATTCTTCGCATACGTAAGTTTTGAATAAACCGTAACATGTTCCTTCGGTCGAATTGATACTTCCATTTTCAAAAATCTTCATGTTCAATGTGTTCCATCACTTGCTTTTTGAATGTGTTCAACACCCTTAGATATATGTTTATTGCAATAAACATCATCTCTAATTGGAAACTTTTTCTCTAATAATAATATATTTTTCTTTCACCCCTTCTTAAATCGTAGTCGTAGTAAGCTGATTTCTCATCGAACAGTGCCACTTGAACAATCGTATATCTTCATATGATTTATGGGTGATGTCTTCTTACATAATAATGTTATGAGGAGTGCAACAATTTTCGACACGTCCATACAGCATGGTTGATTCTTCAAGAAATTGGACATACTAATAGAAAACTGAAGGACGGATTCTTCTAATACTCGCAAACAAAAGAAAAAGGTTATGATCGAGAGATAGAAAGTAAAATTTTGCAAGACTGTCTACTTATGCCATGTTGATTATGATCAATCTAATGATCAAACTAATAATGTATTTTTCTTAACGATTATCAATATCAATCGCTAGATTAACGGAGATCAAAAGTTGTGCTTTAAGTCTCACCATTTTATGATAATATTTCTTGTCACACTTGATCCTGATATAGAATTGATATTTTTCATTGAATTAGAAAGTTTCTATTTACAATACATTGTCGCTAGAGTTTCTTCCAAATCCAAATGGAACACTAATATGTGCATATTGTTGAAAAAATGTTTTTTATGACTATCATTGTGGAGGTTGAATGAGTTGTTATGTCATGATCGGTTACCAATATCTTTGTTGTTGTGTAAGGAGGATAAATCCTACTACATATGGGAAAACGTTACATAACCTCAATCATTATCCAAAGAAGTCATTTTTCATTTTTTAGAATCAGTGATAGATAAGATAGTCGTTCTTCGCCTTCTTCACAATATATGCATGGTAGTGAACGTTTGACTATTGTATTCTAGGAAACAGGTTGGCGGATGGAAACTCAACATCAAACTGCGACAATATTGTTTTAAGGACATTGCGAAACATTTTTGTAACTCAATCCCTACTTTAGTGTTACAAGGAATCAATCATTTTCAATTTAATTATTATGAACTATTATTTTATTTTTATTAATTTCAATACTTGCATAATCTTCATGTCTATTTTACTTAATTTCTAATACCTTTTACATTTGTTAGATGAATCTTTAGTCTTAACTATTATAATGAAAATATTGCATTGGTACGTATCAATCCTACTCCTACAAGAGTGCAATTCTTTACCATGCTCACGAACAATCTCGTCTGTCCTGACTGTCCATAAACTGCAACATTTGCTATCACTTTCTTCTGGAACCTAAGATTGACAATGCTGTAAAGAAATGAAAAACTGTAAGGTAAGAAAATAGTGTAAAATGGTGAGAAACTACCCTTCAGTTTATTAAAATATCCTGAAGAGAGTTGTTTCCTTTTTATCCACAACTACTTTGCTTTTGTCTGCCACTTCTCAGTCTCTAATGTCTCAATGCATGCTTTAAAATTTATGTACAAAAAGTCCTTGTTCGGCTAGATGCTTGCAGACTTTAGTTTTTAGTTTTGTGTGATGGATCTGTGGATTTTTTCACTCCTAGAATAATGCGATATTACTGCGTGCTACAAACTCCTCCGCATTTGAGTTGCCTAATAAGTCAGCATTTTTGAATAAAACCATGTTACTTGATTTGCTTGACACTTATTTATATGACATGTTATAAAATGCCCCAAAGTCCAAAATACACAGTTAAAATTTCAAATGCACTTAAGTGCTATACATAATATTTTATACCATGCATGTGAATTTGCTATAAAAAACTAATTTTGTCTTTTTTGTTTTTGGATATTAAGATAATATGATTGTAATTGCATGTAATCATATTGATGGTCGTGTATGTCTAGTCTGAAAGGGATACTCAAGTGAAGGCAGATAGGAAACGCTTAGTGAAGGTCCTGAATTCTGTAAAAACATACACTTGATTTAAAGCAACATAAGAGGTTTAAATCACCACAAACTTGATATGTTTTATTAAGACGCGCGATAGAGATTATGTGAATTATATGACTTACTATGGATAGAGATTATGAGATAGAAACAAACTAAAGACGATTATGTCCCAGATTTGATGCTCACAGCCAACTAGCACAACATGATATGAGTACATTAATGAGTTAGAGCCAAGGTAACACCGCATAAAATCAGGCCATGGAATGTCCTTTTCTGACTTTAAAGCTCACTCGAACCCGCACACCACAGCTTTCCATAATTTCATCAATTTTTATATTTACATTTTTATTTTTAGTTGTTGGGGGAGGGGTATCTGTCTCGACATGATTGAAGGAATAAAGCTGGCTCATGAGGATATTTTGAAAAGAAAATTTATTATAATTATAATTATAATTATAATTATAATTATAATTATTATTAGGAATTGTGTACTCTCTGGCCCTCTTGGTTTGTCGAAAGTGATGTAAATATGATAATTTAAATGATAGTATATATCAAATGGATCAAAATACCATGTTGAAATATGAAACATATATAGTAATATATGAATTAAAAACTAAAATATGTCGACTGAAAAATTAAAGTAAATATTAAAAATTAAATTTATTCAAAAATAAAATGATGAGAGTGCATAATTGATAACTAATAATGCAAATATACATTTGATTAAAAAAGTGAGCATGTTTTAATATTGCTTTATACTCCAATAAACCGCTGTCAGACCAGAAAAGAAGTGGTGTATTCTGTTTTTGAATTTGTGGGTCCCTTACAGGCTCGAAGCTGTTCTTTGCGTTTTTTGGTGTCTACTTTTCGTTTTCAATATGTCCTTTGCCTTGTAGCAAGTCTGTACACACATTACTTTCCCTCTATTCATATATTTGTTCAACAAAATTATGGTAATTAAGATGAAAAAACATTCAATTAAGGACAGAGACAATTGGTATAAAGAATGTAAATTGTTGAGCATTGATGAATATTCGTTATACAAAAGTATAGGAGTACAAAGCCGAAGGGGTTGTGGCATAGTGGATATATTTTGATCTAACAATTAAGAGTGTTCGAGATCAATTTGTTCTGAATGTACAATTTCTCGCATGTTTCCCCTTTAAGGGAGATCTTGCAATCATTTCATTGATCATGTCTGGATTTTATAATTATAATATTGTCAATATAGAAATGAACATCTTGACGAGTATAGCCGCAACAAGGTGGGTGCAGGAATCATGGGAAATGAGTGGTTTCATGAATATTATTGTAGTGAAAGGGCAGTTAGGATGGCGCTGCTATAACTATAAGCCTATTGCACTATTTCATATATAGAACGAGAGTTGTGTATAGGTGTGCAAACAAATCGATACGCTTGCGAATCGCTCGCGATCAAAGTTTGCGAGCCGCTCGAACACGTTTCAAAGCTTGTTTATTAAACAAGTTAAGCTTGAATTAATAGATTAAGGCTCAGATTATATACTTGATTAAAACTCATTGAAATACTTGATTATATAGGACGGGAGTTGTGTGAAATGTCCGAAAAAGCTTATACTAATCCGATTTGAACCGTGTTAACACAATTATCAGTGATTTAGAACACTTTGTCAAGCCTATATCTAACATGCAAAGACTAATTTATCAAATTTAAACATGCAAGAATGAAAAATTAAAAGTGAAAATTAATGCATCGGATTTGTTTGACCAGATTCTTCTAGGTCATGTAGACCTAGCGTACATCCCCGTTGAGCTCACTGGGCTCTAGTGCACTATAAACCGCCGAGAAACTCCGACGAAGTAATATCAAGTTATACAGGTACATGCACTCTCATAATTTGCGTATAAAACTCTCAACTCTCACTAGTTAAGATTGCTCAACACAAGAGCGTTACTGATCTCAATCGTCCTACAATTTACAACACATATATCAACCAATCAACCTAGCCTACTGAACACTCTGAAGGCCCGACGAGAAGTGGTCTCGACAGAGGATAAAGATTTCTCTCTTCTTCGATGGAATCGCCGCACCGGATATGATAAGTTGGAGATTTTCATTTTAACCAAATTCTAACACTAGATATGATCAAGAACACACTTCTCAGTATTTCTAAACAACTCAACAAATAATCTAAAGATTAAACTGAACAGAAATGCAAGAAATTAATCACACTCACAGTTTTTAACGTGGAAACCTTACAAAACGAGGGAGAAAAACCACGAAGCTTCTATCGGGAGACTCAACCAAGAATTTCACTAGTTACTCAGGTTTTACAAGAATTACAGTCGAGACCAAAGAAACTGAACTACACAAATCCTAGACGAATTCAGAACTAAAACGGAAAACTATAGAACGGAACTTCCCTTCCAAATCCGAAACCCTAGAAATCCGAATTCATACTTCACAGGTTCAATCCTCGGTTGCTCAGCCTCTCAAACAGTCGTCAAACGCCCTTATCAACTCTCCGATAACCAACCAGAGATTCCAATCGCCTGGCCGCCACAATTTCTACTTCGTTGGTCTGCGCCGTCTTCGCTCCTCACAATCTCTCCTTTTCTGAATTTCTTCTTAGTCTTGAATGATGCTTTTAGAAACGCTTTAATATGGGCTCTAAACACAGCCGTTTTTCACCCAAAGCTTAAGTTCCTTTACGTTGATCAACCAACTTGTATTGACCAGCTGTTCCGCGTTGACCAGTCTAGACACTAAACCTTTTACAAAATGCCCTCAAGTTCTAGGCAACTATAACCCTGATTACAACAGCTGCACTGAACAACTAAGCAGCAACATTTACAGACTCAATAGCCTATAACAGAACACACGTTCACAACCTAAAAACAACCTGATCATAGCAAAGTTCTCAGTTGAAGCCCCTTTTCTATCATTGGCTCTCAAACAGCACAAGCCTCAGCCAACTTCAGCAGTGTGCAGAAACATCCTTCAAAACTCATATTTGTCAGTTGTCACAATCTTAGTACCAAAGTCTGTTGGGTTCACCTTACCAAGAATCTTATCAACCTTAATAACTTGCGAATCCACCAAATCTCTAATAAAATGAAAACAAATATCTATATGCTTAGAACGTTCATGAAAAACAGGATCACGGCATAAACACAATGCACTCTGACTATCCATAAAAATTCTAGGCACATTATCAAATCTTGAAATTCTTTAACTAAACCTTGAAGCCAAAGGGCTTCTTTTGCTGCTTCTGGCAATGTACTCAACTTCTGTCGAAGACAGAGCAACTATGGGTTGAAGCTGAGATTTTCACGAAACACAACAATCATGCCATGTAAAATAAAAACTAGTAGTTGATTTCCTACAATCGTTGTTACTTGCATAGTCGGAATCAACAAAACCAATCAAATTATCACCACATTCATAATCACTGTAAACAAGCCCTAATTCTTAGTACTTAATAAGTATCTTAGCATATATTTCATGGTTGTCCAATGTTTCTCACCTGGATTAGACATAAAATGGTTAAGAACACTAACAGCAAAAGATAAATCAGGGAGATTACACAACATGGCATACATTAATGAACCCACAACCACATCATACGAAAATTTGCTCATTTTTTCTCTTTCAAGCTTAGTTTGCGGACAATCTTCTTTACTTAGTTCTAAATGCCCTCCTAAGGGTACACTTACAAGTTTAGCACACTTCATTTTAAATTTGCTAAGGATTTTATCAAAATACTCACTCTAGGATAATTTTATTAACTTCCTAGACCTATCCCTTATTATCTTGACACCTAAATTTTTTTGAGCATGTCCTAAATCCTTCGTATCAAAATGTCTTCTTAAAGCAATAGCATCTTTAGAACTCGAAATAATCAAAATATCATCCATGTACAGAAGAACAAACAGCATGCCAAAATTCATAATTTTCAAATATAGGCAGGTGTCAAACTTGCTTCTTAAAAAACCTAAATTCAGCATACAAGCATCAAACTTTTTATTCCATTGCCTAGGTGATTGCTTAACCCATAAATTGGCTTTCTGAGTAAATAGAGATGGTTAGGGTATTTACTATCTATAAAACCTAAAGGTTGATCCACATAAATAGTTTCAAGCAAATCACCATGCAAAAAGGCTATTTTTACATCCATCCGTTCTAATTCCCAGTCATTTACCGCAGTCATTGCCAAAAAAGTCTCATAGTTTTATATTTCATAACAAGAGCAAATATTTCATTATAATCTACTCCTTTCTGTGTAAATCCTTTAGCAACGAGTCTAGCTTTAAATGTAGGTTTATCCCCTTCAGAGCTACTCTCTTTAACCTTAAAGACCCATTTACATGCCATAGATTTTATACTATTGGGCTTAGGTACTAACTTTCAAGTCTGATTTTCATGCATACTTTGTATCTCCTCAACCATAGCTAAATTCCATTCATTTGCGAATTAAATATTAATAGCATTATCATAGGTTAGAGGAGTATCATACTTAATAGTTTCAGCAGCAACTAAAGCAAACTCAGTTATGTTTAGGGAACACTCAGAGAAAACACAATACTTTGGGTTTGGTTTCCTAACCCTAGGTTCCTATCCCTAGATAACTGATAATTAGTTAAATTAGGCTAGACATTTTCATTACTAATTGCATCAGATTCAACATTTCCATAATTTTACACATTAGTACTAATTTCAGGCATCACAGCAGTATTTCCTACTGTTTCAGTATCATTTAACAGATCAAAACCAACACTATTACTTAAAAACACGGTGTTGGAAGGACTTATCTGATTGTCAGAGGACGATATGCCCTCCTAATCGATTAACTCAGAGATACCATCTTGATTCAGTCCCTCACAAAGATTCCTTTCCTCATTTGCAGGTGCTGGGGGGTTTTCAACTGAAATAGTACCTGCAACTTTTTGATCACACTCAAAAGAGCCTATCTGCTCAGACATATTGTTAGTTCTTTCTTTGAATTAAAACATTTTATTATAAGAAGTCACTGATCAGGCTGTAATGACTTTAATACCCTCCTGGTTGGATTACAAGCAGTTTATATCCTTTTGTTTCAGGAGGATAACCTATAAAAACACATTTATGTGCTCTAGGATTTAATTTTTCTTGATTGATGAGAGCGTAAGCCAGACATCCGAAAGGCTTTAAGTGTTGTAGGGAAGGCTTTTTTCCTTGTTCATAACTCTTGAGAGTTTCAAATTCTATAGCCGAGGAAGGCGATCTATTAATTAAATATGAGGCTGTTAACACAGCCTCCCCCCACCTAGAACTTTTCATTCATTCATTGAACAACAGACACCTAGCTTTATTTAGCAAGGTTCTGTTCCTTCTTTCAGCCATTCCGTTCTGTTGGGGAGTGTAAGGCACTGTTAAGAGCCTTCTTATACCTTCTTTAGTGCAGAACGTATCAAATTCTTTATTACAAAATTCAAGACCATTATCTGTTCTTAAGTACTTAACTTTTGTATCAGTATGAGTCTCAACTAGGGTTTCCAATTTTCAAATTCATTAAAAGCTTCATTTTAATGTTTAAGTCAAAATATCCAAATCTTTTTTAAAACTGATAAACTGTTGAGAGAAAGAAACTTCTTCCTCCAACTGTTGATATTTGTGCAGGACCCCAAAGGTCACAATGCACATAATCAACGGGTTTATTAACTTGAAACTCAGACTTAGCAAAAGAATGACCTATCTTTTACCAAGTATATATGTTTCGCAAAGTTCAATTTGAACAGGTTTAAAATCAATTAGTCCTGATTAACACGTATGAAGCAATCACTGATTTCCTATATGGCCCATTCTAATGTGCCATTTCAGGGTTTTTCTGACAACAAGTCAGAATTTTCTACATTAGAAATTTCAAAATGGCTTTGTAAATAAGGGATTTTTCCCGAAAACCACCCGCCCAATACCTAAATTTTAACAAAACCACCCCTTCAATTTTTTTTAAGATAACCACCCATCAATTCCAAATCGTTAAATCTTGACACCCTGTCGCCGGTTCCGGCGTATTTTACCGGAAAAGTGGCTGTTGATCAGGCTGACCATGCTTTAAATCAATTTTGGCCTTTTGAGCTTTAACTTTTGAATTGAATACTTTCTGGTCCGGATTTTGATTTTTCCCTAGAACGGTTTCCAATCATAGCCTTCGGATAGCAGCTATGGAACCATGCCCCGCTCTCGCTTCTGAGCAGTCGCGCGCAAGTCAGACCACGCGTTTGCAACCGCGCGCCCCTTCTTGAGCGAATAACTTCAGCGAAGACGGTCTGTTTTCCCGTCTCGTCACGCCATTAGGGTTTCGCCTTCAGCACTTGCGTGACTGAGCTTGCTCTTTATCCTTTGACCGCGAAGTACCAACCTCCACGACCACTCATAACGATACAACCGCTCCTCAAGTTTGGTTCGGTCGACTGCTTCTCTAGGACGTTTCTATCAACTCCACATCCCTATTTATTCCACTCAAGAGTTCACACAAAATTTGAAAAAATTATCAAAAAATCAGAATATGTCAAATATGCACAAATTACACAGATGCGCGAGTAATGCACACAGGTTGCACACACCAATGTTTCTTGCGCGCAATTACCTCTTGAGATTTCACATTCAGCTAGTCTAGACTAAAAAAAATGTGTTCTAAGGTAGACGTACTACCCCCCCACACTTAAACAAAAACGTGTCCTCACATTATGCACAAGTAGTAAAGAAGGAGTACGCATGCATGCATATCACAATATCGCACCGATTATAATCATGGATAACACAGTTCAGAATTTAACCACACCACCGAAATAAGTCAAAACACCGATTAAAATAAAACACCGTTTCAAGTAGCAATTCAAGTTCAAACATCGAAAAGACACAAATTCAAAATACATCAAATAAGTGCAAGTGTCTAAAAGTTGAAGGAAAAGGACCGGGCTAGCTCGGTGTCCGAGTCTTCATCTTCGGCCTCCTGATTAATCCTCAAAGCGTACTCGGCCGGAATAGGGTCCCCAATGTGCCACCCAGGTGGTGGGTCCATACTCAGATTAGCACCACTGGGTGCTGCATAGTCCAATACACGCTGAGCGTTGAAGACCCAACGCTCATCAACCTGAAACTGGGGTGTTGGCGTGCTACTCCGTTGCGTGCTGGATTCTGCTCACGCACGCTTTGACTTGCGCCTGCTCCTTCTGGGCGCGACTACCTCTGGCGCAGCCCTGACGTTCTCTAGTCCGGGCCTGTAACTCCAAAATGCGGTTCCATCCGTGCGAACCTTGATCCCCTTGTACAGGCGCATCTTCTGGCGCGTCAGGAACTCTGCCCGTACTATCGTGTGCTCCTCCAGCCATGGCTCCATGTGCAGACCACGCAAGAAGTGCGTGATCAGTCCTCCGCATAGGAGCGGACCGTTCATGCTCACAGCTTCCCAATAGCTGGTGAGCAGGCGCGTGTAGCGAACCTTTTTCCCGTAATAGAGACCCTTGAGGATCTCCATATCCATAAGTCCCGCCCTCTTGGATCCATTGTAGCGGCCGAGGATTAAGTGAGAAATCAGCCTCTAAAGATAGAACATCTTCGGATCTAGCAATTCTGTACCAAGGCTTCGTCCACCCGCGTAAGGTCTGCTCCCATCAGTCCAATCGTCCCAGGCTTTCTGGTCCGTATGCTCATCCACTGTTGCGCCAGGCATCACGTCAAAACCTATCACAACTCCAAACTGTGATGGCCGGGCCTCATAGTACACCCACGGTGCCTATATCTGATCCGGTCGCTCAGACCTTCATAAGAGGCAAGGAACTCCAGAACATCCTCGGCGTCAGTGTCACACGAGAGTTCCATAAACGCAGCCCAATCGGTTGCGGCAAATGCCGCGTGCACTTCCTCGTATAATCTCATCTCGCGCAGGAAGTCCTCGTACACAAACACAGACGGCAACACCTCACAATTACTAAACATTGCATACTTAATATGAAAATCCAATTTCTCAGTTTGATCCATGCAGATCGACATAATCGACAACACAAAAAAACGAAGTGATTCACAACTAGTGCGCGTGTCCAGTCACGCGCAAGCACAAACCCAGATCTGACCGTACTCCTTAGTACTGAATTGAACTAGCAAAATTACTCGGAATTAGACATGATTTGATGAGTGAATTACCTCCATTGAGATCTACAAATCTGCAAAAGATGGCGTGAATCTGGGCTAGGCGCGGAGGAGCTGTGGCGGCGGTGGCTTGATGTGTAACGGCTAGTTTTTAGTGAGAGAAAGCAAAAATGAAATGTGACACAATTTTCACCTTATATCATATATTTATAGCACAAAAAGCCCATATGCATGACCCAAAAATAACTTGGGCCCTAAACCTAAAACTTAAACTAAACCAAAACTAAAACACATAAAAAAACACAAAAATAAAAATAAGGTTAAGTTTGTCGGGGTACCTCCCGACGAGTGCTTTGTTTAACGTCGTTAGCTCGACGCAAGTAGCGCATCCTATGGCGCTCGGACCTCCTCCCCCACACTTGAACTTTTGCCTAATTCCGTATCTTCATTTTTTTTGCAAGGCAAAATTTCAAGTGAGTTAGTATCAGTAGAATAAACATAATTAATATGATAAGAGGGAAGATAAACAGAAAAAGTGATATTCTGCTCATTGTTTGCATCCGATGCGCCAGACTGTGCGCATGTCACTTCTCGCGCGTCCTTAAGTCGTGTAGTCCAATTTTGCAGAACCATCCTGCGCACCTTCTCTGCATTTCGATGCTGGTCCCACGTATCATACTGTTCTCGACCACGCTTTCTGCTCCTCTTGTCAGGTGGCTTATGCTGGCGCCATAGGCATCTTTTTCTGACTGGCGCGCAAATTCTCAGCATATATCTCTCTAGGTCCGGACACTTTGTCTCTGAATTTCACCTGATTTTCCACAATCGGCTCATCGGATAATCTGACTCGGTTGATGACATCTAATCTGATCTTGCGTTTCTTATCCTGTAATGTCGCTCTACCGTTTCCAACGTCAATGCATGATCGCGCGGTCCTCATAAACGGTCGGTCGAGCACAACCATTTCCCCAGCCTCAGTGTTCGGCTTGTCCATGTTGACTACATAATAGTCTGCCAGAAATCTGAGTCCACCGACATGAGTCAAGAGATCTTCTATCTTACCCTTTGCTTCTGTCCGTGAGTTATCCGCAAGTAATAAACCAATTTCGGCAGGTTCCAGAGGTCCTAAAGATGATGCAGAGTACATTGAGTAGGGTAGTAAGTTCACCAAAGCCCCTAAGTCAAGCATGCACTCGCTAGCAAACGTGTCTCCTATAGTGCACGGAATTGTGAAAGTTCGTGGATCAGCAAGCTTCTCTGGTAGGTCCGGAGCCAAACACAGCTTCAAACTAGCCTGGAAATCATTCAACATGATTTCGTCGTTCTGCTCTGGTGCGTCAGGAACTACTCGCGTGAAAACTGGTGCGATGACTAAATCTTGAGTTAGCTCTGCTGCATCATCAATAGTGCGTGTGTCGGCGCGATAATTTTGTGTGGTTGTGGCGCGTCTACCTGAACCATGTTGACACTTCCCTTCGGGTTCTGAATAACCTGAGAGGGCATATTGCCATCACTAGCCTTCAACTTGTTTACTGCTTTGGCAATCTGAGTGAGCTGGTTTTCTATCAGTTTAAACCTCTTATCATTTTGTTCTTCGTTCTTGCGCACTGTCTCTGCCAACTGACCCACTATGTCTTCAAGTGACCTCTTCGGTTGCTGAGTGTTCTGCGCTGGCCCTTCAGAGCGTCTGTGTGGCGGGTTGTAGGAAGCGGCTGGCGCGTAAGGTCGCGCGCCAGTGGGAGTGTTAGGTTGCGCGCGTCAGTCACCGCGCGGTCTCTGAAAGTTCTGCTCGGCTTTCCAACTAAACCCTTTCTTAGCTAATCCGAATCTAGGCTGTCCTAGCCTGTTCATTATTCCACCCTCCTATGGCATTCACATCTGCTTGTTCTTCAAATAGAGTGGGACACGCGTCTGTCTGATGATCTGTGGCGTGATAGAACTCACACGATCTACTCACGACAGTCTGCTTCGTCATCAATCTTTGCATCATCTCCTTTAATTCCTTGATTTCTCCAGTGACATCCACTTGATGCAAAGATCTCGCACGGTTGTTCTCCAAAGATACCTGATATCTAACTTGATCGGTCGTGTCTTCTATCAACTTCCAAACATCTTTCGATACATATTCCTAACATTGCCTCCTGCGCAAGCATTCAGCAACCTGAGTTCCATCTCAGTAAGTCTATTTAGGAAGTTCTCTATCAGCACATGTTGGGGAAGTCCGTGGTAGTAGCAGTTCGCCTCTAGTTCCTGAACCGCTCATAGTATTCAGATAAGGACTCCCCGTGTAGTTGCTTCGGCGCAGCTAGCTCTCTTCGAAGTAATGAGACCTTGGCTGCAGGATAGAATTTGTCCAAAAATCTTTCCTGCAACTCGGGCCATGTCCTTATAGATCCTGGTGCTAGCCCCATCAACCACTGCCTAGCTAAATCACACAACGAGAATGGGAAAGCTCTCAACTTAAGCAGCTCTGGATCCTCGTTCCCATTCCTCATATTCTCGCAGATGGCCGCGAACTCTCTAACATGCTTAACCGGATTTTCACTAGCCATACCATGGAACTTTGGTATGTAGTGAACAAGCTGAGTCCTTAGTTCAAAGTGACCATCCGGGGGTAGCACGATACACCATGGTTGATTAACAACTTGAGGAGCAGACATCTCCTTAATGGTGTGTCGCGCCACTAGTTGCGTAGGTACGCGCGCGACAGGTTGTGGCACGCGTACATCCATATTATTGGGTAGCTGGTTGTCGTTCCTTGGTACTTCAGCATCCACTCTGAACTCTAGGTCTCTACGTACTTCTCTTCTAATTGCCTCGAGTTCAGCAGGGTGTAGGCGAGCAAAGATGTTCTCGGCATTGCGCACTGGCGCGTCTGGAGTCTCTATTCTTCGGTCGATTACACTATTTTCGCCACTTGCTTAAGACAAAAATAACAGCTAGATTAACGTAACTAATTTTTTTTTGGATTTTTATATAAGAAACAGAAAGCAAATAAAAAACAAAATACAAAAGAAAAGAAAAGAAAAGAAAACTTCTCTAGCGCGTTCCCCGGCAACGGTGACAAAATTTGACGAGCACGTCGTTGAGTGCTGCAAATTTATCCCGACTCTCCTACTTAGTATAGTATTGACAAGCTGGGGTCGAATCCACAGGGAACGGTGAGAAGTCTCTTTTGATCTACAATCTAAAACTGGGGTTTGTGAGTAAATAAGAAAAAGAAAGAAACTGTCACGCAAGTGGTACTGGCGCAATCAGAAAGCAGTTATAAAAGAAGTTAATAAAAAACAGAGATGAGCTCGGTTCAGATTCTTCACTATGAATTTTCATGTTTATCATCGGTCACTAAAGATACATGATATAATGTCCACGTAGGTTAAGGTCCGGTTAAAGCTTAATAACTTACACATACATTCCGGTCAAAGTCCATATGATATTATTACTCGGTCTAGTCTAATTAACCACGAATCCGGTCAAGGTAGTGATCAACTATTCTAGTGTTACTCCTATCATTCACAGTCACGTACTTCTGATAGTTTAACTATAGATAACAGATTCTACAACTAAGTCTGTGGTGCAAGGCTTCGCTTAATTGTCTGACCTAATTACCAAACTTAGAAATATTCTTTGCGCGTGATGACGTCATCGCTCCGGATTTTTCGCTGATTGCTGATGTCATCGTTTTGCTCTACTCTGCGCGACTAAGACTCGCGCACCATTTTGCTCGCGCGCTCGTTGGCCTTTGGCTCTTGTTACTTTGTTGTCTTTTGTTCTGAGATTCAGCCTTCTTGTTGCACTTTTGTTCTAACTCTTCTGTTAAACCTGAGACATAAAACTACACCAAAAGCGTAATCTTATACTAAATATGTTAGAATCTAAGCAGTGTAAAGGACTTAAAATAGCATACAAAAGTGCTCTATCAAATCCCCCACACTTACTCTTAATCGTCCCTGAACAATCCGGCTTCCTTACCTCTTGTGTAATGTACGCGTGAATATTGGACTTATTGCGCAACCTGGTCTGCGCCACTCACGGAACCTGCGCAACTGTGACTATACAACACAAAACTGATTCAAGTAATTAATTCAAACTTTGTTTTACCTCTCTTGTGGAATGCATACAAAAGTATTCTATCAGTATACCTCATTAAAAATCAGCAAGGAACTCCCACTTTTGCAACACTTTTCATCCCATTCAACAACGACCTTAATCTGTATTAAAACAAACTCTTAAACTTAAAAAAGTAAGGATCAGGTACAGAGTAGCATATAATATAAAATATAAAATGATATCAATCGCTAATCAAGATTAAACGGAAAAGATGCGCGGATCTAATCGTAAATTATTTAAAATTACAATTATTTTTAAGTTATAATTCCCAAACTTTAACCCTCCGTTTGGATGCGGAAAAATGTAGTGGAAAGAAAATTTAGAGAAAAATTTAAAGGAAAGTAATTTTCTATAGGAAAATTGAGGGGAAAAGTTTATATTGTTTTCTTTGTTATTTTTTCATTTTCCAGAATTCAACCAAACACACCCAACTATTTTTCTTTAAATTTTCCATCAAATTTTCTTTTCCACCCATTTTTCCATGCAACCAAAAAGAGCAGGGGAAGGGATTTGGTATAAACTATAAAGTGACAGTTTTCATAAAAAATATAAAATCATTCCAACCTTCAATTGATTACAATCGGACGGTTTAAAATACACACTCAAATTGTTACCAAAATAAAATAAAAGGGCAAATCTGTAAAAGTGACACATGTAAATAATTATATTAAAAATTTGATTATCATAATATCTCCTTAAAATCCGCCAACCGATCTATGGAACCATATCTATGAAATGTGGACCATATGGTCCTGTATGGTTCAACAAATTACCATACACGGTTCACGAATCATAACTAAGTACTTTTTAGACCATACAAATCAAACATGGTTCATGAACCATAACCTACAATAATAGGACCATATTAATCGAGTATGGTTCGACAAATTGTTAAGCATGGTTCATGAACCATATGTATATATTTTGAACCTTACAGGCGGATGGCGAAAATTGACGCAGATGAGAGCGTTTCTTCCACTGAATTATGCAGTTAGTTTCACGATTCAAAATCTCCAGATTTTTTGGCCGAAGAGCCGATTCGTGAAACAATAACATTTTAGTGATCCGAATTTACCCCTGACATTTAATTTGGAATTATTTTAATTCCATAAATGGCAACTTTTAATTTTGACTTGGTAAAAAATTTGGTGCGTTGTTCTATTTATTTTAACGACTTATATTAGTGTATATTTTATACACATAAAAGGATTTTATACCAGATCCGCTCCCACTTTAAAGAGGTAATGGTACCGAAATTATCAAACCATATCATCTATACTCTTATCCCTAATTTCCAACATTTAAATCAAATTTAAATATTAGTTATTGCTGACTAATCGACGTTGCATATTTTGTACTTCAAAGTTTGTGTCTAAGCGATTGCAATGCAATTCAAAAACAATTTATAAACCAAAGTATTTCAGGTCGTGCAAGGAGCAAACTTCAACTTGTGCACTATATAAGGATTAGTTTTAATCTAGCTAGCTCGAATCAATATTTATAGTTTCCATATGGAGGACAGATAATACAACTAATCAAAGTACTTACAAACCAATCGAGAAGATTTCCCTTGTCTAATGCATCAAAACAATGATCAGAAGAGTTAATGCCTAACGATTTTAAGTTAACTATTAATCGTAACTCAAAACAAGATTTCGCCAAGTTTGAGTATTGATTTTAATGCTTCACATCTCACTCTTCTGATTTGTTGATTTGCTCGAAACAATGACATTAATCAAGAACTTTCGTTATGTGGATTAATGTGAAATCTTAGATAAAGCTTAAGTCTCCTCTTCTACTCCCTAATGCTACTTCCGTAACTCAAAATCATGCATATAAAACGAATTTTCTCCATATAATTCATCAAATCATGCATCTTGATAAATAAACTCTTCACCACAAAATAAAATATCAAATAGCAATAATAAGTCAAGTAACAATACAATTCATAAGATATGAAGCGAACTATCGATCAAAAAATCGACCGATCACTAACTTGAATTTATAACCGAAAATAGTTCACCTTCTATTAAAAACTTATAACCACAATGACAAAAGATCACCATATGCTCCCTGAGAGATTGCGAGGGAGGAAATAGATCACCTTCGATGTTATTTTCTGGCATGTATCATAGTTTACAATCTACTCAGAGATCGCAACCAGGAACATTGCAATACATATCGGAGCTTGAATGCGGTGTGACCAATTAACAAGTATATGAGCCAGAGTCCAAAATTATTATTTCATCCGGGTCGAGATATAAGTTTTGAGCTTCCTTCATGTGGTTTCATTTTGAGGCTAAAACCAGTGAAGAAAAAGACGTCGCCTAGGCGTTCGGGCGTTCGGCAAATCGCTTTTAGCTATGTGAGGTGAGCTGATTCCAGAAGGCGAGCACTTCCACCGCCTTATCCACACCTCGGACGCTCCACGTCTCATCGCTTTTAGGGTTTATTTTTTTGAACAAATTTGTAAAACAAAACGATGTCGTGTCATAATGTATATTTATAATTTTTAATAAAATATTTTTATTTTCAAATTTATTGTGCAAAGTAAAAAATTGATTGACGTTTCACGTTCCACTATTCTTTGCGACTCGACTTCGATCCGATGACTCCTCAGGTATTGATTGGATTTTAATTTACTTTTTCGTATTTAATTTTAGGAATAATTACGAAAAACCACCCTCATAATAGGGGTTTTTCACGGAACCACCTTTATAATGTGATATTACAGTAATTCACCTCTTTTTATCATTTCGTTATCATTTAACCACCTCGACACTATTCCGTCAAATATTTCGGTAAATATTTTAAAATTTGAATATAATAGTATTATTTTTATTATAATACACCACCCGTATAATATATAAATTTTCACTTCACCACCTCTATAATCATTTCCGTTATCACTTCACCACCTCTGTTAACAGAGAAATGGTTAAATGATAACGGAGTAGAGAAAGAGGTGGTTTACTGTAACACATTGTAAGGGTGGTGCCGAGAAAAATCCCCTATTATGAGGGTGGTTTTTTGTAATCAACCCTTAATTTTACTCCAAGGATTGATTAGGTTTATGTTTTTTGATAATCATGTTGTTTATCTGATTAATCAATTTGTTTTAATATGGTTTACTGGTTATTGTTATTCATGTTTTAACTCAGACTTCAAGTATTAATCAACGGTCATCATCCTTTTTAATATGTTTTTTTTTGATAATCAAGTTTTTGATATACTATAAACGTAATCTGTTTACTGTTTATTCTTAATTATTTCTTTGTGTATGTTTTATTTTCAAGGATTATTATATGTATGAATCAAAATAAGAAGGATCCTTGTTGGAAATATGCTATTGAAGATCCTAGTAACAAAAATTACGTTGTTTGTAATTTTTGTGAAAGAATACAAAGGGCCGCATATGTCGTTCGAAGAAACATCTTGTTGGAGGTTTTCCGCAAGTCGTAAATTGTCGTAGTTGTCCTCCAGCTTTAAGAGAGGAGATTGCTACTTATATGGAGAAGAAGGGAAAGGGGAAGGAGGCAAAAGCTGATAGTTTGATTGATCTTGATGCTCATGGATTTGGACTTCATGATGATGAGGACGAAATGAAAAACAAAGCTTCTATCCCTATGAAGAAAAGGTATATCACAAGGTGGTCAATCTTCAAAGAAAGGTATGAAATCCATTGGTCCTATGGCTATGTTTGTCACAGCACAAATCCTGATATAGAATTTTACCAAACAAGCAAGCTACAGTCAATGAGTTAGCAAGTAAAGCACTGAGCGAAGAAGTGGCTCAAGATTTGGTTGTATGGTTTTATGAAACCGAAATTCTTTTTCATGCAGCAAAGTACCCGAGTTTTAAAAAGGCACTGGATAGAGTGAGTCAGTTCGGTATGGGGTTCAAACCTCCTAGTGCGTATGAGCTAAGTTTGCCATTATTACAAAACAGAAGAAACATGTTATGGATATCTTGGTTGGTCATGAAGAAGAGTGGGCAAAAGTTAGATGTACTCTTATGTGAGATGGTTGGCGTGATTCGGTTGTGCAAAAAGACATAGTCAACTTTTTCGTTCATTCTCCAAAATAAAAAGGTATTTTTAGAGAGTGTTGATGTTTCCGATAAAATCATGGATGCTAAACAACTTTTCACATTGTTAGACTCCATGGTAGAACAAGTTGGTGAAGAAAATGTCATTCAGGTTGTTACTGATAAAACATATAATTACATTGCGGCAAGTATGTATCATTTTTCAGTTACATTGCTGAATTTTTTGTTGTTGATGTTGCTGAATTTTATTATTTTAAGTGGCTATATTACTGAATTGTATGTTTTTAATGCTTCTGAATTTTATTATTTTCCGTGGTTAGATTGCTGAATTTTATGTTTTTAATGTGCTGAATTTTGTTATTTTCCATGGTTATATTGCTGAATTTTATTACATTGTTGCTGAAGTATTTTTTATTCTTGTTCTTGTTAGAAAAATTATTGCAAGAACGAAGGAAACATTTGTTTTGGTCTCCTTGAGCATCCCATTGTGTTGCCTTAATTTTGGAGGATATTGGGAAAATTCCTCGGATCAAGAATATTATTAAGAATGCTATATTCTTAAATAGTTATATTTACAATCATGTTGGTATTTTGAATCTTATAAGAAAGTACACCAAGAAAAAAGAGTTGCTTAAGCCTGCAATCACAAGGTTTGTTACAAAATTTATCACTTTCAAGTCACTTCACCGGCAAAAGAATAATTCAATTCATATGTTCACTTCGGATGAATGGGCAAAGACAAAGTTGGCAAAGAAAGTGGGGGGAAAGTCGTATGTTAAGATTGTTCTTATGGAAATATTTGGAAAAATATAGTATATGCTCTTAAAGTCTCTGGTCCTCTTATAAAAGTTCTTCGAAATGTAGACAGTGACAAACCTTCAATGAGATATATTTATGGTGCTATTGACGCAACGAATGAAACTATTTTGAAGAGTTTTGGAGGTGAGGAACGAAATGTCAAAATGTTTTTGATATCATTGACAAGAGATGGGAATGTCAACTTCATCACCCTTTATATTTAGCTGGTTATTTCCTCAATTCAAAAGCATTTTATGCTGATCCAGGAAAAGTTTATGGAAATGAAACTGTCATGATTAAGGTTCATGATTGTTTAGAAAAATTAATACAATCTCAAGGAGAGCAAGATGACAACGCGTCGTTGTGCAATCTAAATTTTCAAACCTACTAAAACTAGTACAACGATAAGTAGGGTCGAACCTAAGAGAATGTAATCTAGTATAAGAGTTTGTACTACTACTACTCATACTCCTTAAAGGGAGGTTTTTAAGATTGGGTTGTAAGCTAACAATTAAAGGTTTTACTAATACATTAAAAACACAGTTCAGGGAATCTCTTTGCAACTAGTAATCATTTATCAGACATGCATCAATTCAGTAAATTACAATTGTTAAATTAAATAGTGCCGCTAGGAATTTTACCTAATTATAGTTCTATCTTCTATTACCTGCTGGAGTCTCAAGAAGATGTAACAATTACCTAATCAAAACACCACAATAGCTCCACCGCTAGGCTTTGCTACTATGACAATTCAATTAAGTACAGTGCAATAGATATTAACCCAATTTCACCGCTAGGCTAGGTCAAGCAAATAACAAAGCTTGCAATACATAACAAGAACCGAATTCACTAAATTAAAACATGCTATTCAATGGTCTCATACAATTTTGCAACTCAATTCCCCAAATTGTCAAGGGTACTACCTACTCCTACAAAACATTCATCCAAAATTGAGTTTGAAGAGGGAACACTTGGCTGTCAGCCGTCTTAAATTGATTAGGGTTAAAACCATGTTTATAAGTTACTGAAATTCCTGAATTGGGCTGGGCCAGACAGATCCCCGCACCATTAAGAATTAAAAATATTCCTCAGCGTCCGCGGAAATAATTTCTTCAGTGTCCATGGTTGACATCATCGTGATGTCATCCAACTTGAATTCCAGCTCTTTTCTTTGTCTTCGTGATCCGAATGAGCCTAAAATGCTTCATTAGCGTGTAAAAGCTCCTTTGCATTCCAAATATCTATGAAATGCAAAACATTACGAAAATGAAATATTTCACAAACTAAACAAATTAAATGGAATTAAGATAATGATAGGTCGTATAAATACGCTCCATCACAAGATCAACTGAAAAATGAGTTGCCGAAGTATATTAATGGTCAAGGTCTCTTTGGTAGACCTCTAGCTGTAAGGGCAAGAAAAACAAAATCTCCAGATAAGACATTGCTGAATTTTATATAGAGTTTTTTGTCGAAAACCACCACTTCAATACCTAATTTTTGACAAAACTACCCTCTCAAATAAATTTGATTTAACCACCTACTAATTTGAAAACTATTAAATTTGTCACCCGAGTATTGTTCCGACAACTTATTCCAATAAAAGTTCTCATAGACTCACAATTAAATAATAACTTTGTTACTATAAACATAATCAAATCAATTCATGTTAAGATTAATTAGTCTAATAATAATTTGATTAGGTTTATTAATGAAAAATTATTTTTTAATTGTGAGTCAACAAAGTCAACATGAACTTTAACCGAAATAAGTCACAGGAACAGTACTCGGGTGTCAAATTAAATAGTTTTCAAATTATTGGGTGGTTAATTCAAAAATAAATTGAGAGGGTGGTTTTGTCAAAAATTAGATATTGAAGGGCTTGTTTTTGGAAAAAAACCATTTTATATATATTATCGTTTAAAACTTACTTAATTTTACATATTAGCTTGTTAACTTTCTGATTTTTTATTGATATTTTTATAGATAGCTGAATGGTGGAAAGCGTATGGTTCTGAAGCTCCATCCGCAACTCTATTTAGGTGACCAGACTTGTGCTTGATAACAAATGTAAATTGTTGCAAGTATGATATCCATCGAGCATGTGTCCGATTTAAGTCGCGCTGGTTGTTGATATACTTTAAGGCCTGGTGATCACTGAGTAGCACAAATTCTTTATGAAATAGGTATTGTTCTCAGTGTTTGATTGCATGGACCACGGCATATAACTCCAACTCGTAAGTTGTCCATTTTGCCGAGCTTCAGATAACTTTTCGCTATGGAAAGCGACTGGTCGACCCTCTTGAGAAAGCACAACACCGATACCAATGATTGAAGCATCTGTTTCCAATTAAAACACTTTATCAAAATCCGGCAGCGTTAAAATAGGGCCGGTAGTGAGCATATCTTTGATGAACTGAAAAGCAGAGTTAGCCGCATCATTCCAAAAAAAATCCATTCTTTAAGCATTCAGTAATTGGAGCCATGATGATGCTGAAATTCCGAATGAATCGACGATAAAATTTTGCTAGCCCGTGGAAACTCCGAACCTCATTTACTGATTTTGGTTGTGGCCACTCGCGAATTGCTTGCACGTTTGAATCAGCGACTTGTAAACCAGCATCACTTATAATGTAACCCAGGAATGCCAATTTGCTTGTCAAGAAGCAACACTTCTTCAGATTAATAAATAATTGATGCTCCTGTAAAGCTAGTAAGACTTTCCGCAAGTGTGATATATGCTCAACTTGTGAATGACTAAATATAAGAATGTCATCAAAATAAACCACAACAAATTTTCTCAGAATATGCTTAAGTACCTGTGTCATGAGCCGCATGAATGTGTTCGGTGCATTGGATAGTCCGAATGGCATAACAAGCCATTCGTAGAGTCCCTCTTTTGTTTTGAAAGCCGTCTTCCACTTGTCGCCTGGACGAATACGAATTTGATGGTAACCACTGCGAAGATAAGCTTAGAAAAAATGGTAGCTCCTTTTAACATGTCCAACATATTATCAACTCTTGGAATTGGGAATCGATACTTCACTGTAATTCTGGTAATGCTCGACTATCGATACACATGCGCCAACTTCCATCTTTTTGGGTACCAATAGTGCCGGGACAGCGCAAGGACTCATGCTCTCTCGGATCAATCCCTTTTCTACTAGTTCATCAACCTGTTTCTGTAGAATCTCATGTTCAGCTGGACTCATCCGATAATGCGGCAAATTCGGCAAGCTGGCACCTGGAACAAGATCAATATGGTGTTGAATAGCGCGCATCGGTGGCTGACCAGAAGGGAGTTCCTCAGGAATGATATTTGCAAATTCTTGAACTAAGGATTGTAAAAGGATTGGGATTTTGTTCTTCCCCACTTCAACACTTGGAGCGACTACTAAAGCAAATAACATTGGTGCATTCTTGGATTCATTAAGAAAGATTTCTCTGGATGACACTAGGAGCGTCTGTGGCTGGGGAGTAAATGTTGGACAAGCAACAGTGGTCTGAGGGCAGAGGACAATGCGCAGATTGTCCTTTACGAAGACATAAACATTTTCACGTCCTTTGTGAGTAGCATCACGATCAAATTGCCAAGGGCGCCCCAGAAGCAAATGACAAGCACTCATTTGAGCAACATCACATAAAACCTCATCTTTATACTGGCCAATAGAAAAATAAATTAAACATTGTTCTGGTACCTTAATTTCTCCGTCTGATGTCATCCAACCGAGCTTATACGGTGTTGCGTGTTTTCGAATGGGAAGCTGGAGTTCTTTTACAACATCGGATGAAATTATGTTCTCGTTGCTGCCACTGTCAATGATGACGTCGTAGACTCTTTTTGAATTTTGGCATTTTGTACGGAAAATATTATGTCTTTGAGCGGTGTCTTTCGGAGCAGGCGTGGTTAGCATTTTGCTGCGCTGAACTACTCCATTAAAATGCCTTGTATCCTCTACGCTTTCTTCTTCAGCTACCACATCATCCAGACTTATAAAGAGCTCCTAATTGTCACTAGCAATTTCCTCAGAGACATTAACGAGATTTACCATTTTTCCTTCAGGACATGAATTTGAAATATGGCCAGTTTGACCGCATCGATTACACTTTCCTCCATAACTCCTTGCATATGAATTTTTACTCAGGCTTTGATTTACACGTGGTGGAGCTTCCTGGCCTTGTGCCCTTGGTGTGTCAAAAGGAGCATGTGATGAGTTGCTCCCATCAGTGACATGTGTGTTCAGAAAATTAGAATTTTTAGGCGTGAATTTTGTTGTGGAACGAACCACTTGAGCCTCCACTTTTAAAGCCACCCTTACTGCTTCATCTAAAGTCCATATGGTGTGTAAGATTCAATCTTGGATGCTGGGATGCAATCCATTGAGGTAACGAGCCACCAACTGATCTTCAGATTCATTAAGTTGCACGCAGGCAGAGAGGCGATGGAATTCTTCGTTGCAGTCTTGTACTGATTTTGATCCTTGGCGACAGTTATGGTATCGTTGATAGAGTGTCTGTTGATAGTCAGGGGGTAGAAAGCGGCCACATAAAAGTTGCTTCATCTTTCGCCACGATCGGACCGGATGCTTCCCTTGTCACTGGCGAATGTTCTGAAGTTGTTCCCACCAAGCAGATGCTCCCACCAAGCAGATGCTCCTCCCTTCAATTTATACGCAGCGTATTTAACTTGTGAATTCTCGGGAATTTCAAGCAAGGAAAAGTATTTTTCAACTTCAAAAATCCAGTCCAGAAATTCTTCTATGTGTAAATTGCCATGGAATACATGAATATTGGCGCGAATTCTTGGTGGTTGTGTTCGATCCTGCACCACAGGATGAGGAGGTGGAATGTCTTCATCATCCGAGGATTCTACAAGAGCAGCCACCGGTGCTTCTCTTTGCTAAATGGGAGCAGCAACATGTAGAGGAGCTAAGTTGTTGTCATGTAGTGCTACTACAGGTGCGGAACGATGGTTGAGCGTCATTTGCTCAAAACGTTCTTCCAACCTTTCTAGGCGGTCAAACACTTGTTGAAGGACGTTGCCAGTGTCCTCTTGTGGCTGAATATTGGTGTTAATGTCCAGAAGGGCAGAGCTCTGATACCAATTGATGTAGCGGAAACAGATAAATACGTGTTCGAGTTTAACTCCTAACCGAAGCTAGAAAGTTCAAAACAGATGAAAGGTAAATTGAAAGATATGAGATAATTCTTGATGATCCGTTACATGTGTTGCCATGTTCCTTTTATGCTACAAGGATGGCTAAAAATAAGAAATACCATAATAGTAAAATATTAATGCGACGTTCCTTGAACCTGTGATATTCCTTGAACTGTGGTTGTTTGGGATTTGAAAGAGCAGCATCGTTCTTAAGGGCAATGGATGCACACTTAACTAGTCTCTTCGAATCAATAATTATTTGCTATATTTGGACTGTCAATCAGAATGTGTAGCTGCATCACTCTCGCTTAGGATCATTTTCGCCTTTAGTCACTTTTGACTTTCTTCTTCACTGGCTAAAACATCAATTATATTATCATAGAGTTAGATTTTTACATTGTCACATTTGATTCTCAATGTTGTCAACAATTGCTTCGGATCAACGCATTACAACATCAATCCAATACCATATTTTCTTATGTTTGCTCAAAAATACTTCGTCACATAATCTGATTAAGTTCTTGTTAAATTAACCAATCAAATCATAGATATTAAAACATAATGGTTTGTCAATGAGTGTCATCAAATTTACATAAATAACATGAATCTAGTGCAAGAAGATATTTGGAGAAGTTGATTGTATGCTTCTTCTTTTTTTGTTTTTTTTGGAAGGGAACCATGTGTTTTGCACATGTAAATCCTTTTTGGTGTTAAACCGAATAGAATGTTGGAACAGAGGTTCGAACCTGGGCACTTACCCAGGGGAGACCTACCTGCAAACCCCTCGGCTACCCCTTTCAGGGCATGGTATGCTTCTATTGCTCATGAGTATATATACATATATTCCGATCCATATACGGATTCATTCTAATATACAAATAAAGGTAATCAATCTCATATAAATTATGTGTGCATGGTTGACCAATCCCGACAATTACGTTTGCTATCATCTACCAATCAAATTATAGATATTAAAAAATTATGCATTGATTCATAAATAAGTATGTAAGTTTCATTAATCATATCAATTAAATTATTAACCTCAGAAAATTACAATGAGGCTCATGAAATGAATATATAATTTTCATGAACTCACCAACCAAATAAAATAATAAGAAATCACACTATACTTTATGAAACTAATTTGAAAGGTTGATGAAATTAAGATATTTGTGACTTAAAGTTATGTGATAAGCTAGTTGAAATTTTGAATTTTAATAACTAAATCGAAGACCCTTTGAAATTTACGAATACGCAATAATGAAATAAAATGTCGTATCAATAAAATGCAGCTAATAAAAAATAAACATTGTGATACAAATAAATAGTTATGGTTCACCAAAATGTATATTAAGGATCATGAATCATAATATTCCGTTTGATAACATATTCAAGATTTGACTTCTGATTAATGCAAAATCACTTTCTGTTCTTTTAGCTACTTATATTTGAACATCTATACACTTAACATTGTTTCCCTTTACTTACGATTTCCTATTCTTTTTGCAAATAAGTCATTATTTGGAAATTCCATTATGCGACTTATCAAACCCTATATTTATAAAATTGGATAATCCTTCTTTCTATAACGGTAATAGACTTAAATTTGTTAATTTTTACCAAAACATATCATTAACAGAAAAACATATTGGGAGTCTCATGCTAGCAGTGGCGGATCCAGCGACTTTTATAAGGGGGTCAAAAAATTTATCGGGTATCAAAAACTTGGGTTTCTAGTAAAATAACCAAACAACAACCAACTCACCACTTAGTAAACTTGTCATTATTCTGTAATAAGTTTAAATAAATAGTAGAAGTGAAGTTTCGAACTCAGGTCTACTAGGTCATTGTCTCATTGACAATATTTCTACCACTACGCCAAAATCAAGGAGGGTCGGCCGACCCCCCAAGACCCAGTTGGATCCGCCACTGCATGCTAGGGCACTGTTCCATGACGTTTACTTAGCTCAAGCAATGTCTATGGAAAATAAGCTCCAAATTACGAATTTTGATTCAGTGCTATGACAATATTTTGATGCATTCCAAAAGTACGTAATTTTGACAAACGTTCAAACAAAATTATGCATGTTATAATAAAAACGAAAAAACGGCGTTGCGTTGATGCTAACACTAAATAGTTACACTGCATCGGATCTGAATCCCCAAATTCCAAATCTATAAAAATAAAGAAATACATTTAAAAAAATTTGGGTAATTGTTGAAAAAAATATTCATTTTGCAATGTAAACTATTTGGAAAATAATTTGAGAAAAAGATTTTGGAATTTAGATTAGGGCTATGTGGATTTAGATCCAGTGCACTTAAAACAATTTATAGCGAGACAAATGAGTAATTTCGATAATGGATTCAGAAGAAAAAACGCAGTTTTAAAATTTACAATAAACAACTAAGCTGTGCAAAATATGGTTTGAGGGCTAGGTAGGGATATCCAAATCCAAGGAGTGAATCGAGTCCACACAAACACTTGACATCGTCAATTCACAGCCTCACAATTTAACAGAATATCCTCTTCCGGATAGAAAACCAATCCAACAACAACACAAACCCTAAACCAAATTCAATCCACAGCAGCAGCAAGCGAATCTTCTTTCGATCATGGCGTTGAAGATTGCTTCATCCTTGTCCACTCCGACGATTGCTCTTCTTCCTTCTCATCATCATACTAATTCATCATACAAGATTAGCTGCTTGCCTGCTAGACGACGTGCTTCGCTCGATGCTCACTTTTTGGCTCCATCTTCGTTATCAATCACTCCGGTCTGTAACCCCAGTGGCCGATCTTCGCTTTTATGCAAAGCTGGGAATAAAGCTGTTGCCGAGGGTATGCCATCAATCACTTTTGCGCTGAATTAGTGAATTTGTGTATATAAATTTAGTGCCTGACACTTGATTTAGATCCAATCAACTATGAATATAGGTTTTTGTGGTTACCCTAAATTGCGCTTGTTTAAGTTGTTCTGCGAAGAGAACTTAGATTTGGTATTTTAGGCGCGTCTGACTAATGTGTGAAGCCATTCGGAAAACCCACTGTTTGGTCGCTTGTTCTTGACGTTTGAGAATATCTGAAAGAGAAATTATGTTTAAGAATACACATATGGATATGCTTATTTTTTATCAATGTGTTCATAATGCTGACTTTGAATTGGGATGGAATAGTTTTGGATGTGACAGAGGCGAGCTGGAACACTCTGGTCATAGGAAGTGATACTCCAGTGCTAGTTGATTTTTGGGCGCCTTGGTGCGGACCTTGCCGGATTATTGCACCAGTAATTGATGAGTTAGCTAAGGAGTATGCTGGAAAGATAACGTGTTACAAAGTCAACACTGATGATTGTCCCAACATAGCTTCACAGTATGGAATAAGGAGCATCCCAACAGTTTTGTTTTTCAAGCAAGGTGAGAAGAAGGAAAGTGTGATTGGTGCTGTGCCGAAATCCACACTCAGTGCCACCATCGATAAATACATTGACTCTTAAAGTTTGTAACTTAGTCGGTTTGGTTCGAACCTTTCATCTGTATACAATCTTTCCAAGTTCATGTATATGGAATAATGGTTACGAATTTAAAGGTTTGCGTCAAAATATTCGATGTAGTATTTTTTTTCTTTTCCATACACTCCCAAGCGTTTTTTTCTCAAAAATGTTAAACATGATGCAAATTGATAAGAGTAACAAATGCATATCCAAAGGTTTGTATGCAATTATCCACGCATAAAAAGAGATTAAAATCAGCATGGAACTTCAGAGTCCATGAGGCTCAACTCCATTGATGATTCCAACTATTTATATGATAACCATAGCCAATATATTCTCAGGATTCAGGTAGTTGTTTTCTATGGGATACTACAATCCAGAAAACTATTGCACAAGGAAGTGCTTGTAGCAGTTTGTGAACAGAATTCCTAAGCGCCTTTCTTTTCAAAGGTTGCTCGGCTCGTATAAACTGAACCTTAACATGAGTTATATAGGCTTTTATAGCAACAGCTGCAGTTCTGGGAAATGGTCTTTAGAAAAAAAAATAAACAATACATTATTTCTTTTTATTGTTCCAAAGGTAGCAAAAAATAAGAGAAAATAAATTTACCTCATAAAAATAAGTAACACGACCCCCTATGATCGTCCCATATGGAGTATTTAAGTAGGGATCAAATCTGATGAGCAATTGTACAAAACTACTGACCTTGCAGCAAAGATTTTGGCAATACTGAAGTTATGAAATCCGCACAACAACCTTATTTTTCTTCCCTGCGGATAACAGGAGCACTTTCCCATCAATGATATCCTCAGCTTCGATCTTTTTTCCCTCACTATCTACTCTATTGTTGTTCAAATAAACCCCTCCCTGCTTCAAAAGTCTTCTCGCAGCTGACTTTGTCTCGAAACAGGCCAGATGAAACGGATAGATCCACCAGAGAACTATTCAAGACTTCATTGTAGGCAAACGAGCATGATGGCACATCTTGCGCAATAGCATCAATACTCCTCCAATTCAGGACGGTTTCAGCCCCAGGTCTCAAAGCCTCTGTCGCCTTTATAGCCTCATCTAACCCATCTTGTCCGTGTACAAACCGAGTCACTTCTTCAGCCAGCCTCCTCTGAGCTGAGTTTGGCACATACCCAGGACTTTTCATCTGCTTCGCAATCGCATCCACCACCTCCAAGTCCAAAAACGTAAGAATCTTCAAAAACCTAACCACATCCGCATCTGGTACAGAAAAGAAATACTGATAAAATTTATAAGGTGACAGCATTGACGGCGAAAGCCAAACAGCACCATCCTCCGACTTCCCAAATTTAGTCCCGTCACTCTTCAACAGTAGCGGAAATGTCAATCCATAAGCCCCTTCAGTCTGAGAAATCCTACGAATAAGATCAGTCCCGGCCGTAATATTTCCCCACTGATCACTCCCACCAATCTGAACATTAATACCCTCATTCTCAAACAAGTACACAAAATCATAACCCTGCAACAACTGATAAGTAAACTCCGTGTAACTCATTCCTTGTTCCGATTCCAACCTCTTCTTCACACTCTCCTTCGCCATCATTGTCCCAACCCTAGCATACCTTCCAACCCTCTTCAAGAAATCAAGCAACTTCATATCCTTCCACCAATCGTAATTATTCAACACAACAAAGTCGCCATTTTTACTTTCCTCCGCATCATTCTTTCCAAGAATTTTACTAATAATACCTCTAATCCCTACAGTGTTCCTTTCTAGAGTTTTAACATCAAGCTCAGGCCTTTCCAAACTTTTACCAGAAGGGTCTCCGATTCTCGCAGTCGCACCACCAATCAAAGCCACCGGAGTGTGTCCACACCTCTGAAACCAAGAAAGCACAATGATTCCAAGCAAGTTACCCAAATGCAAGCTTTCAGCAGTAGGGTCAAATCCACAGTATACTTTCAAAGTTGAGTTGACAGAAGCTGATTTGAGGGCTTCTTCGCTGGTAACGGATTCAAGCAAGCTCCTTTCTTTGAGAATTTCAACAATGTTGCGGCGGCTGGGAACTGGGACTTCTGAGGAGTTTAGGGTTTGGTAGGTTGAGTGAATTGACCTGATTAACGAAATGGGCAGTGATGATCTTCTGGGGAAGTGATTGAAGTTAAGTATGTGATTGAAATGGATTAAGGAACTGGAAGACATGACCGCGGATCTGCCAGCGACAAAAGTCGCCATTGCTGGTGATGATGCCCTGAGCTTTGAAGAAAACATGGTTGAGATAACGCAACGGCGTCCATTCGAAACCTCATACCAAGTGGACGGGCTTTTTTTATTTTGGGCCTGTTTCCGTCGTGGACCGTTTGGGTTAGCTTTAAGAAAAAATCTCTATATGACCTGTTTCATTAGTGTAAATTCTATTCTTGTTCAATACTCAAAGGTTCGATGAGAACATGTATTTTTTAATAAGACGGAAAAGCATAGTTTTATCCGTTGATTTTTATCAATTCAACGGTTGACATTAATAACAGTCAATCACCAACCGCCCGTGTTTTTTGCAAATCCAACCACCCAACTAATTAAAAACAACTTTAATCTTAACTGTCGAATTAATCAAATCAACGGCCAAGATTACGACCTTATGTCTCACAAAATTTACATATTTCTTTAAAACCCAATTCACTCATACAAATTATACATAATGAGTGGTTTCTTTACAAAAGTTATACACAAATAGTACAAAGAGTAGCGGCCTAGCGGGTATGTCACTTGCTCTCTGTTCTCAGAATTTGGTGGTTCAAAAATTTTTCAATTCATCTCCGCCTCAAGTTTAAGGCTTGTCTAGTCCTTGGACAACGTAAAAATAATTTTTTTTAAAGTCTTACATTAATAGAATTAACAACCATCGAAAAATGTAGGATTGAGACAACTACGTTCATAGTTTGTTGAGCCTAAAATCTAAGAAATTATATTCATCGTGTGGTATATGACATGATTTACATTATTTCATGAACTTTTATGTTTTATTCAATGAATCAAAAAATTTATCGTATATGCTTTATGAGGTGGTGTATGATTCATGAACAAAATTATTTTATTTATAATCAAAATACTTGAACTATAATGGAAAAGTATCTGGCAGTAATTATATTTTAAAATTATTCATGAGTTTTACGGAAGGGGTGATGGCCAGATGATCATGGTTTTGGTCTAGCAACCAAGAGCGCTCGAGTTCGAGTCGCCCTGGACGCATCATTTCTCATATATTGTGAGAAGTGCTCCTCCCTTGTATTGCCTACCTCCATGCCTGTGCGTGGAGGCTCTTCGCCCTTTCTTCCTGTTGTCCCTTGGAGGTTATCTTCCTCATTGTCGCCCTCCTCTACCCAAGCGTGGAGGCTCTTCGCCCTTTCTTCCTCATTGTTGCCCTTGGACGTGGAGTTGAATTGCGTCGTTAATCGTGACTAGAGCTTCAAATGATTAGAATAGATATCCTGTATAAGATCTCTATGAATTGTACCCAATGTAACCGCTATCGAAAAATAATTATCCATGGGTTTAAAATCAAAATATATCAGTTAAATGAATATTCAACTTGAACCGTGGTTTTTTTAATTATTGTACTAGACCCCTGTCTAGCACGGACACGGGACACCGACACATGACACAAACAGGTTTCGATACCGGAAGCGGTAACTTTAAAAAATCTATGATTTGGACAGGGTGGGACACGTTGACATTTAAGTAAATAAATATATTATAAAAATAGCTAAATTTTTCAAACCTAGTAAGAACTCAGAGAAAAACATAAAATACCAGACTTCAAATAAAAACTTAATTGTACAATAGATTCGAATTTCATCTTTATCTTCATGATCCTTCTGAATTGGTTAGCTCCAAAGATTCAAAGTCATCACCAACAACATCCCATATTTTGTTCTTTTCATCATTATTTTTCAATAAGAGACGAAGATTGTTGTGAATAAATACAAGATCTTCTTTCCGCTTTGAATCCAACTTATTCCTTTTTAAAGAATGAATGCATATGTGCTCCAATTTCGTTCACAACATGATGAATAAGTAAACGAAGAGCCAATCCTTGAAGAAGTGGCATCGTTGAGCCAAAGTTACTGACGGCACGTCGTTATGTGCTGCAAATTTATTCCCTAGCCTCCTCCTTAGTATAGTAAAGTAAATAGAGGTCAAATCCACAGGGAACGGTGAGAAGCTCTTTTATCTACAACTAAATTGAGATTTGTGAGTAAATAAGCAAACTAAGAAAAGTGCGCAAGGCTGCTGATGCGCAACAGAACGTCAGGTTACTAAAGTGTGAACAAAAACAAGAGATGAGTTCGGTTTAGACTTATCACTACGAATTCTATGTTTGTCATTGGTTGCCATGATTCTATGATAAACTGTCCATGTAAGCTAAGGTCCGGTCAAGGCTTAATAACTTACACATATATTTCGGTAAAAGTCTGTATGATATTATTACTCAACCTAGTATAATTAACCACGAATCCGGTAAAAGTAGTGATTAACTATTCTAGTGTTACTCCTAATCATTCATAGTCACGTACCTCTGATTAGTTCAACGATAGACAATAGATTCTATAATTAAGTCTGCGGGTAAAGGCTTCGCTTAACTATCTAACCTAATTATCATGCAATTAAGCTCGGAGTAATAATAATAAACATATCATGCATTACGTACAAAACCTCAATACATATTATTCATAGATAGAAGTCCAAACCGAATTTAATAAGTTAGCTAGACATGCTGAATGTATACATCTCAAAGTTTGTATGTAAACAACTTATTAACAAGAACAAAATTGCCTGATAGTATTGTAGTCGGGTCTGTGAGTCACTCTGCTCGCTCCGGCAGCTTGGGCGTGTCTTCTCAAAATTCGGCTCTCCTTGCAATTTCCTTAATGCGTCGTATATATAATATTGCTCCCTAGGGTTTCCCCAATAAAATAGGCAAGATAAAATATAGGGAATCATCTTTATCTTCTAATTTAATTTAAGAAATATTCTCGCGCATGCTGACATCATCGCTTCCGACTTCGTCGCTAATTGCTGACGTCATCCGTTTTGCCTCTGCGCGACACAACTCGCGCGCTACGTCTCTCGCGCGCTCCTCTGTTATTCCGGTTCTTGTCATCTCGTTGTTTTCACTAAAGTGCCTTATCACTTACCCACCAATTCTTTGGATCCATCGAATATCTCATTCCAATAGCATCAAGATTATGAATTTCCTCACTCGAGCGTAAAATTGGCATATTCATTCATGACCTTGGCATATTCACTTGCATCTCAAAAAAGTCTCTTCTAACCCTTCCTTCATTCTATTGAAATCTCATCATCCTTATGCAGAGGTTGTCTATTAGAGTCCTTGTAAGCCATTCAGAACTATAAAATCTATACACACAAAAATGTCAAAAAGCAATACCTTAAATAATCTTAGAACATAATAAATCATAATTAGTATAATACTTACTGTGGATGTAAGCAATGAGCTAAACAATAAAGAGGTGTGTTACTTTTAGCCCAACGAGCAACATATTTTTGCGCATAGAACCGTCTCATAAAAATTTGAGGTATCATCATTTCCAATGTAATTATGCGCATAGATAACCTTGTTTACCTTTTCAATCATCACATCCCACATCTCATGCACCAAATGGAGATAAGACTTACTAGTGTCGCAAACTCTAATCATATTATAAATAGGAGTTGTAAAACTAAGAATGTAGTTCACTTTGTTTCACCACCATTCATTCGGAAAACTTTTTCCTTACAAATTTAGTCTTCTCTTGATCGTCTTCATAGTAAAGTGCTCATTCTACATGCATAATCATACTTTCCAAAGCGCACTTAACAAATTTAAATCGTTTGAGCATAATTACAACCAACGCAAAGCAAGTACTGGAAATTGAAAGCAACTTAAGAGGAGTAAATTTCTTGTACATACACAATCTTGACCACGATTCATAATATAGTTTTTGATTTGGAGCACCTCATTGTGAATTTATGTTAGGGTTTATTACGAAAAACCACCCTCATAATAGGGAGTTTTTCACGGCACCACCCTTATAATGTGATATTACAGTAAACCACCTCTTTCTCTACTCTGTTATCATTTAACCACATTTCCGTTAACAGAGGTGGTGAAGTGATAACGGAAAAAATTATAGAGGTAGTGAAATGAAAATTTATTTATTATACAGGTGGTGTATTATAATAAAAATAATACTATTATATTCAAATTTTAAAATATTTGACGGAATAGTGTCGAGGTGGTTAAATGATAACGAAATGATAAAAAGATGGTTTACTATAATATCACATTATAAGGGTGGTTCTGTGAAAAACCCCCTATTATGAGGGTGGTTTATCGTAATTATCCCTTTATGTTATCCATTTCATTCATTATATACCTTATCGTTATATTACAAATTCATTGTAGCGCAAAATTTCTACACTGCAAGATTGAAAGCATGAACAACACCCGAGGTCCAATAAATATAAGGATAAAGCCTTTGAATGATCTCTACACTAATTTGCAGTTACTAGCATTGTCCATTATCACCAACACAACAATCCGATTACCGACCTAATCAATAACTTATCTCAATAATGTCGCAATAAAGTCTTTATCCTTCACTTTGCCAACACAATTTACAGCTTTGATGAATATTGGGCCGCTTTCAAATGACACCATAAAATTGATTAATGACCTCCTTTGCGGATCACTCCAAGAATCAGTCATTTCCTTACCTTCCTAAGTACTTTTAATAGGTGCTAATAACGAACGAATGTGTTTCTTCTCTTTTTCGAGTAAAGTTGTTCGGATATGATTGTATCTTAGGGTATATAACCACTCAAATAATGATTAGCTGCATAAGTATAACACTACAAACGATAAGGATTCCTAGCAAGTGTAAAAAGTAAACCATCCCAAATTTCTTGATTGTTGCAGGCTCACCAAATGCATCATCCCAAATTTCCAAAATCACCTTTCTTCTGCAAAAGTTCTGATGTATTTTCCATTACCAATTTTACTTTGACTAGAACGCATAATTCAATCTCACATGATTCTTCAATCGTAAACTTCATTTGGTCCTCTATCAATCCCAATTATTTGAAACTTCATTCAAAGATTCATCATATACAATATATTGGAGTGCAACAGATCCAAATGCATGTTTAGGCACAATTTCTGAAACAAAAAGTACTACGAGTTCAAGTTCAACATGCGATTTAATAGTTGGATATGATCGCACCTCTTTGACTGAAGAAAACATAGAAGATTTTGACTGATATTTCGAGGGATTGGAAGACACATGTTGGGTTTCGAGCTATCATTTCATTTAGGAGTTGTTTCACTTGTTCCATCGTGTTCAAAATGGACTATAGTTTCTCAGACGGATATGTAGGTTCTTTTGCCGGCTTGAAACATATATTTTGGTCTCTCATGAAGTCCGTCCAAGTACCTAGTTGAAACCAACGGAACCATATCTCTCGATGTCATTGATGGTACCAGTCTAATGCTTCTCCGAACATATATGAAGTTGCAACCGTTTGTTTCTGGCGTCTGCATCTGGTATCGGTTGAAAAGCACTCTAGATGGTAGATCCATCATTCCACGTAGTTGACGCAAATTTAAGGGATCTCGGATTGTAAATAGAAATCGCCAAAGAGACTAATGTAGTTTGACATAGCTCTGAGTGAAAGCCCCAATCAATAAGAACCGATATAAAATGAAGAGATGAAGGATTATAATAGCCTTGTTTTGCAAGCACCAATTGATAAGAACCATTATAATGCCAAGCACACATGCTTTTTAATGAAATAGTGACAATATTGGTTTTTTATTACAGAACTATCATAATAGCATCGTTTCGTAATTAGCTATTAAAATGATGATATCGCATAAAATATGGTGTCATAAAAGTGATTTTTTATTACCTATATAAAATTACAAATGAAATGAGATAGGTAAATTTCTCTATTAAATTTTTGTTTAGTATAATAGAACACAAAAATAACTAATTTGCCGCAACATTTGCATGTACGGCAAGTGCGCTAGCTTTTCTACCTTTCCAAGTATTTTACCTTGGAACAATAACATGTAATATAGATCTACCTATTGAACAACAGCCAAGACCACAAAATGCATGTGTAATAAACATGCATCATATGCTACAAGTCTACAACAATATACAGTGTATTAGCACATCAAAGTAGATCACATAGTAGAGATTCGGAAACATAGTGCTCTTTCAGAACTTCAAATGTATAACCTTCTTCAATCTCCCACGTTAATAATCTCAGGATTAAATGAGTTTCGAGACCCCCATGGATTCCTATTTGATTACCCCGAAAGGCATATGTCTGGTTTCTTAGGCCAACAGAACTGCATTCCATTACTTGTCCTGGAAAAAGACAAAAGATATCCCTCTTGAGCCGCACCAGGCTCTCCCATTTGGCTCTTGACTCATATGCTTGAGCCAAAACAAGATACGGAAGGTTCGATTTTGGTTCTAACTCAAACACTTTCTCTGCAACCATTTCAATAAGCTTCAAGTCCCCAAAGACACTGCAAGCACATAAAACTGATAACCAAATTATTGCACTACTCTCATGTGGCATTGATGTTATCAGCTCCAGTGCTTTATCAACTTTCCCGGCTTTACTCAAAAGGTCTATGATTGAAGCATAATGTGTGACTTCGGGCATGACTCCATATTCCTCTCCCATTGAAATAAATATTTGCATGCCATCATCAACAAGACCACCATGGTTGCAGACTAACAAAATTCCCGCCAATGTTATCCGATCTGGAGCCTGACCTTTCTCGAGAAGTTCCTTAAATTTGTGTAGGGTCTCAGTTACTCTTCCGTTGCGAGCTAGACCTAAAATCATAGTGTTCCAAGAGATTAAGTCTCTGTCATGGATACTTGTAAACAATTTGATTGCCGGCTCGACCGACCCAAGTTTTAAGTATGTATCTACTAGAGAACTAGCTACTATCGAATCAGACATGAAACCTAATTTACAAACCAATGTGTGGAACTGGCTTACATGCTCCAGTGGGAAAAAGGAAGCAATGCAGTTCAGAACCATGCTCATTGTGAAGTCAGTAGGCCGAATATTTTCTTTCATGCTAAGAACAAACAGGCTAAGAGCTTCTATCCCAAACTCATGATCAATGTAGCTTGAAATCATCGAATTACACAAAGCTGAGTCCCATCTGTCGGCCTCATTAAACAATCAAATTGCATCCTGTAATCCATTGCAACTGGATAGCAGGTTAATAGCAGCACTTGCGACTAGAGTATAAGAAAAGTGTCCAACTTTATGGCAGAAAGCGCATAGTTGCTTACCATTGACCATATCACGCACGTCGCAACAAACGGTTAAAATCGTAGATATTGTGAACTCATCCGGTAAAACCCCTGAAGCTTTCATTAACGTAAAATTATTTAAAGCAGCTTCCTTGTCTCCCGATCTATAACATCCCCAAATCAGCGAGTTCCAAGATATAACATCCAAATTATTCATAATCTGAAAAACTCTTACAGCATAACCAGAGAGTCCAAACTTCCCATAAGCATCAATAAATGAATTCCCAATCACCACATGCGACATACTAACACCAATTCGCAGAACATGGCCATGAACTTGCCTCACATGCAATGACAAAGGCACTACAAAAAGAATGATGGAATAAGTGAAATCAGTATATGCAACACCAGATTTACCCATATCCAAAAACAATGCAAATGCCGCATCAGAACAACCAAACTCAGCAGAACCAGCAATGATAGTATTCCAAGTCACCGCATCTCTCATAGGCATTTCATCAAACAGGTTACGTGCATCAACATACCGTCCCCATTGCAACAAAGCCTTAAGGTAAATATTAAAAGTGAACACATTCTTCACCTCAATGTCCAGAAAGGCAGCATCAGCGTCAGCTAGGCTTCCGAGGTTTGAGTACAAATCAAGAAGACGATTACCCAGATAGGTGTGAGGTGTAAATCCAAGTTTGGTGAAAAGGGCATGTGCCGAATTGGTGAAAATGAGAGAATTTGAAGAGACACAGTGATCTAAGAGGCTGGTACAGAAAGAGGGAAGTCTTCTATTGAAACAAGCCGTTGTCTTCAAGAATGTGTACATACAATACAACAACCAAAAGAAGCATATACATACCAGAATAACGAAAGTTGCAACCTTTGCTTGAAATTGACTTAGAAGCTTCCAGTCACTATACAAATAAAACTAACCTTAATTGACTCTTGAAGACGTGGATATGAATTGAACAGGCGAGAGCGATGTTTCTGTCGGCGACTCTAACGTTAAATTTTGTCTAGCCCTAGCGATTTAGTTTTCCTTTTTGAAAAATAAAGTTTGACAATTAATTTTGGTCTGGAGAAGGATCCGTCCGAACTGGAAATTTTGACGTTTACTAATCGGCAAATAAACATTTTCATAACAGTTTTTTCGTTTTATTGAAACTTTATTTATCCACATTAAGCTAGAGAAATGGATCATTTACGATTCCATTAATAATCTACGATCCTTGCAACCCTTGTCAGTTTATTTTCATTTACTTTACTTAATCTCGAACTTACATATGTCTTCACTTAATTCTCGTTTTTTTTGCAAAAATGCATTATCATCTACGCGCACGATTGAATTTTGACGGTCCGATTTCCTTTGGATCGCAGGGAATCCAAACTCTAAGCTATCCTCTTTAACTTTTTCTAAAGATGATGACTCTATTCTCACAAATCTTAAGATCTCTCATACAATCTTTTCAATCATAATAATTCATCAAGGGAACTTAACATTTACTGATAGATAGATTGCGCAAGGCGGTTAATACACTCAAGTTATGTCGGTTGTGGCCAAAATCGTCTCCTAGAGCAAAAGCACAATCAATCTTCCAACATTTTTACTGTGTTATTAAGAGAAATAATTAAAAGATTGAATAGATAATATTTTCCCTTGCTATTAAGGTTGCTCTTACAATATGCCTTGTCATCTAATATCATTTAAGTTATACCCTTAGGATTATCCGAATTGAAATTGATCATTTAACCAATGAAACCTTTAACCCGAATTTGACCCGTGCGTCAATTCATAGAGAAGATATGAGTAACACAATCAATACCCTACCCGATCCTCGATCCTCGATCCTTGATCCTTGTACATGCATACCCGTTTTACACCCACACTAGATATATCCAAATTCATCCTATACATTTTACAATAAAACAATAATCAAGGATTAAATACTCTAGGTTTGGAGTTTTGAAGTAGCGAGGAGAACCTTTAAAATCCTGCTTGCATTTAGATACATGTGGATTGAACACTATATGGAATGTTATTACTACCTTGAAAAATTAAAAAATTAGAAGGATTCAAAATAATTTATCAACAAAGAATGAAGGTGCTTTGCTTGATGTAGTTTGGTTCAAGTCTTAAAGAAAGAATACACCAACTAAAGGGGAGCTATTTCAAGGAAATTGAATGGAATTCTTGAAATAATAAAAATTCAAATGCTCAGTAGGCAGGTACAAGTTCAAACTAAACAAAGCATAGCAAGGGAAGAGTGTCGACAAAACTAGCCTTCACCCATTGCACAATTATAATGTAAAAGCTTAAGCAGCAGCACCCTTTCCCTTCTTTTTCTGAAGCTTCTTCATGTAGAATTCCAATTCCTTGCCTTCTAGGATGTACCTGATTTAAGTACAAACAATTGGTTAAGATGGAAATACATTCCATAACGGAGACTTCTAATCAATAGAAAAATCGTTGCATACCCATCAGCACGCCATGCTGACCAGGGCGAGATGCAATTGCAGCCAAGAGACGTCCACCACTAAATTGCTCTTCAACATGTGGATCAATCTTACGTCCCTCCTGGCGCTTTTCCAACTTTCTTAAAACATGTGCACTCTTCTTTACCTCCTCAGTGGCAGCTTCAGCATCCTACCATTGTCAGAAACAAATAAAAGTATATTATAAAAGACATAAGGAAAATAAGCTCAAGGAAAATAGAACTTGCTTGTGGAACTGAAGCAATTAATGGACAATATGGATAATAACAACGAAACTAAATCTAAACGAAACTGAATTAAGATAGATTCCACTACTCAATATTAAAATCAGACAACATAAGATTATACCTCTCCTTCCTTCTTAGATCCAGCAGCTGGTTTCTTCTTACGTCCAATCTCAACACCATAATGGGTGAGATACCATTGCTTAAACGGTGCAGCATCAACCTGCACAATAGCACCTTTGACTAATGTCTGTGTACGCACCAACTCGTTGTTGGAAGCATTGTACACAACATCAAGGATCCTAGTCTTCCTAGTGGTAGCCTCACTCCCCCATGAGAAATTTCCAGTATCCAATCTCAAAGCCCTCCATTTAACATTACCACCCCTAACTCTGATCCTCCTAACCGTCTTGTTGCCAGATAACTTAGTGTTGGCTGGCTGCCTTCCCAACTCATACCTTCACATCCAAACCATATTAAAATCAGAATCGAAATTCTAAATACTTAATACACACAATCACAATACTAGCACATACTAATTTCACAAAATGCATATAAATTATATTTTAAATAAAAATTCTAAATACCCTAATAAATAATCACAATACTAATAAATCCAAATTTGATAATATGTATAAAACACAAGATCGTAAACAACAGAATATGGGATGAATCTAAGTAAATGATAAAAAGAATACTTTCGCTTCTTCCTCCAGGCCTTCTTCTTGCCTCCAGTGGCACGACGCTTGTGCATAGAATCACGAGAGATACCTGGTTAAACATGGAATTACGTTTGAGCATGTCAATACAACGATTTGATGAGGATTGGATTGCGAGAATAGTATGATACAGTGGAGTGGAGCTTACCCATGTTTGCGGAGGAGCGATGCGATCCTCGGCGGTACTGATTCTTCGAGGAGTGAGAGCTGATGAAAACCCTAGTTATGAACAAGTACCTGGTGCGACATAAATGGGCCGGGCTTTGGCCCATTATGACGAGAATTGACTGACAATCTTTTAAAGTTTATTTCCACATGCCATTCAGTTCAGAAAACAAAAATCGACAAATTTTAATTAAATTGAATAATTTCATATGCATTGCATAAGTATACTTTGTAAGACTGAGCGACATACTCTCAATCGTTGATTTCATTAATTCAATCTTTGAAATTTAAATTAATTTGTAATTAATTGAGTGGATTTGTAAAAATACGGGAGTTATTAGTAATTAAATTAACGATTGAAATCGTGTCTCACAGTCCTACATTTATATACATGTCTTTTTTTTTAACTTGACACTACTATATTATAATCATTAAGTAATCAAACTCTATTCAAAAAAGCTTGTATTCAAAGTGTATCTTCATAACTATTCAACGGTACATAGTGATAACTCAATATTTCCTTTGTCAACTGTATAAGGCTTTGTTCTGTTATTTACGGAAGGGCATTCAATTAAACGAAACTAAGTGCGTTGACAGTATACTCATTAATCCATTGTAAAAAATATTGATCTTGAATGAATGTGCATGGTTTCTAGATCATCAAATTAGAGGCCTTAGCAGAAGGGGTGTTGTCTAATGGCCATGCTCTTGGTCGGACAGTCAAATCAAGCACCTCGGAGCTACGTTATGGGCATAGGGGTCAATTGACCCATTAAAATTTAAATTAAACATGCATTATTCTTAATTAAATTAGCTTTGACCCCGATTAATTATTTTTTTGACCCCATTAATTTATCAAAAGACAGAAACACAACATGAAAAATATTAATTATGTAAATATAGCAAATGACAATCATATGGCTAAATAAAGTAATTAAGATGTTGATATATCTAACACACATCAATTTCTATTCAATTAGTTAATTGTATTTGTGGTAAGATGAACTTGTGTATTGGATGGTATTTTATTATGTTTCATCTAATTTTTTATTGCCAACAATCTCTAACAATTTTAAAAAGTTTTTTTCATTAATTCTTTTCATATAGCCCTATATAATAAGTTCTGTAACAAAACTTTTATTTCACTTTTAAATGTTGTATTTATAATAATCCTTATTTTAGTTTCTCAACTATACATATATATCATTCAACCCGGATGAAACTTTAGGAGGACAATTTTTTTGAGACGTTGAGACTTGAGACACTCAATCGTTGATTTGTTAAATCTAACTTTTGAGATCAAAAGTAGTTATTAATTAATTTAGAATTGAATTAGCAAAAAACACGATTGACGGTTATCAATATAAACCATTGGATGATAGAAATCAACGGTTGATATGTTGTTCTACGATCCTATGAGAATATGCATCTCTTTGAACCCTTTCCCATTTGACCCCGATAACTTTTTTTTCTGGCTCCGCCACGGCATATAGTCAAATAATGTAGTCTATTTTTCATTTATACAAATGTAACCATTTAATCTATGTTAACCTCATATCAATTGTCTTTTTTATTCTATTTCTACCGTTTAATACATTTTCATATTTGATGTATATCTTGTTTTAGTAAAATTTTGAAGAATTGTGTATTTAAATAATTTTTATTTTAAAATAGTGTGTCTTACATCATTCGAAATAACTGTAGTTTTATTTGAAAATAAGAAAGACACAAAATGCACCTGACTCAACAAATAGTTTTTGAGCCCCAAATCAAAAATCCATGTAAGCATTTTATCGCCGAATTCAAAGGCGGGCTCGGATGCAACAGTTGAAAATCAATATCATTATACAACAAACAATTTTTGTTCAACTGGAGTGCTGATTGTTGAACATCACAAACTTTATAGAACAACTACCGAGCAATAAAATATAGGGGAAGTATCATGTGGAACCCCCTCTTTCCATGGATCCATGGATCCCCCTTCATCACCGTTGATTGCATTTTTTGTGTGCACCAGATTGTGCCACGTGTTTGCATTTTTGAAATGCACACGTGAAATGCACATGACAAATGCACACGTGAGTTGCACATGCTCATTAATGCGCTGACAAAATCTGGTGCGTCCAAAATGCAAACAGTAAATGCAATCAACGGATGCAAAGATGGATCCATGGATCCATGAAAAGGTGGGAGTTCCACATGATACTTTCTCATAAAATATAAACTCACTCTACAAACTTACTTAGCAATGTAGAATTAAAATATAATCTTACTGAGCAATGTCACACTTAAAAGTAATAACAGGTCACACTTTACACTCATAAAACGTCTCGTTTACTTGATAGATTCATTGTTAATTATGAATTTAATGTATATCATGTTTTAGCATGATATTTAGAAAATGCATATTTAATTATAACTTTTATACAAATAGCAGGGTTAATTTTAAAGGGAAATCATTTCAATCGTTGATTTGATTGATTTAATAGTTGAGACTATAGTCGATTTTTAATTAGATTAAGAGATTGAATATGCAAAATGTTCGGATGGTTGGGGTGACGATTATTAATAGTAGCCATTATATTAATACAAATCAATGCTCGATATGATGTCCCTCGTCTCACAAAAAATTTATTGTCAATCTCAAACCCATCCCACAAATAGCATGTCTCATATCATTCAAAACAAGTAGTTTTATTTCAAAGTAAATAAAGACGCAAAGAGACTTTAAATGCAACTGCCTTATAGTCAGAAAAGTACGCAATCAACATAGAAATGGACATTGTGATCCTATTTCGTAATAAAAAAAGTTGAATGTGGTAAAATGCTTAAACTTAGACTAGTGTTTTCTTGCACATTAGAATCTGTGCATATATCGTAAACAATATATTTAAGCTATTTAAATATAAAAATTATTTTACAATCAAATGAACTAAAGTATAGTAATTCTGGAATTGTGTAGGGGTATCTCTACTAGAGTGCAGCTTCCTTGCGACCCAGGGATTGCATCTAATGGCTGTAAATGCATTTATGCAAAAGCAAATGCAGTCAGATGATGACATGTGTACAAATGCACATATTCAAAGTGCATATGCATAAATGAATACGTGGCGATATAATAGCCACAAGATTGATCAAAATGGAGGGTGAGATTTGAGGTTTCAAGTTTCTCAAAATTTTAAGTGGGTCTCAAATGAGCCCAACTCACCTGTACTATACGTAAAGCCCCAAATCCTCCTATTAGCCGTTATTTTGAAGTCACATTACGCTTTCCTAAAATGACCCCTACACAATTCCAAAGTTACTATAACTATAGTTCACTTGATTGGAAAATAATTATCTTATTTAAATACCCTGAATATATTGTTTACGATATATGCACAGACTATACTGTATAAGAAAATATTAGTTTTAGAAAAGCGAAATGTGGCTTCAAAAGTAACTGCTAATAAGAAGGTCTAAGTTTTATATATAGTAGAGATAATTTAAATTGTTTCTTAATATTCTATAAAGTTAAATGATAAGTCATGCTTTGTTACATATTTGAAAATCAACTTACAAAACTATATCATGTTTCAACATGGAGAAACGTCCGAACATGCTAAGGCCTCTATTAGGATTAGGTCAAATTCGATATCAAAATTAAGAAAATAAGGGTTAGTTTTCTAGTAATAAGAGGAACTTCTGTACAACTAACCATAAAAGAGCTCAATATAGTCAATTGCACAAAACTCTAAGAGGGGCTAAGTTCTCAAAAAGACTCGCAATTGTTATGAAAATATAATTGTATCACATGTTTAACTGGAAATCAGAAGTAACTAAACAGGACAAAAATGCCAAACGCAGGAAGTTCGAACTTAAGCTTTGACTCGTCCATAGAACTTTTGCTTCTCCTGGGTGGTCTGGAAGCGACCATGTCCAAACTTGGATGAGGTGTCGATGAACTTAAGTTTAATCTCCTCAAGAGCCAAACGGGAAGTCTGCTTGAGAAGGGACTGACGAAGAGTCACCACCCTCTTTTTGGGTCCAACGCAACATCCCTTGATCATGATGTAATCTTCCTTCACAATACCGTAGTGTGGGAATCCACCCATTGGAGTAATATCCTTCTCAGTCCTGTTTATCACAGCAACATTATATGAATAATTCATACAACTTACCGCTAATACAGTGAAGATGGGGGAATAGGGAGGTGATATGTATTACCTGTCATACTCGGTGTCGGCTGTGTGACTCTCCTGAGCTGACTTTCCAAGCTTGTAAATCTTCTTGTTCATTTCAGTTCTGTGATGGTAACCATTTTGACCAGCACGGGCAACAGTGTATGACACTCTAGCAGGATGCCATGCTCCAATACAAGCCACCTTTCGCAGACCTCTGTGAGTCTTACGAGGTAGACGAGTCACACCCCAACGAGTAACCACACCTTCGTATCCCTTACCCTTGGTGACACCAATAATGTCAACCATCTCATCCTTCTGGAAGACCGCATCAATTGGGATCTGCTTCTCAAAGAAACTGTAGGCAAAGTCCACCTTCTGGGGAATAGTTCCACCATTGATTTGGATCTCCATGAGGTGAGCTTTCTTTTGCTTCAACCCCTTCATTTTCCTGATCTGAAAAAGAATACCAAATTTATCAGCAAAATGCTTTATGGATCATGGCTACGTGAAAATTTTAAGTTTTGAAGCAAGAATAAATTACCTGAGTGTGGGCCAGCACCCTAACAACAGTAGCATATTTCTTGATTTTTTCCAGCTGAGCCTGGACGCTCTTCTTTCCCTCATCAGACTCAAATTGCTTAGCATACTTGGTGAAAGCCTTCTTCTTGGACTTAACCCAGTTCTTGTAGAACCTACGCTTGACCTCCTCACTGAGATGCTGAGCCCAGACAGTGTTCAATGATCGAAGACCCCTTGGAGTCTTGACATAACCCACAACTCCAACAACAACCATGGGTGGAGTCTCAATAATAGTGACTGCCTCACAAGTCTCCTTCTTGTGTAGCTCTACACACAAACACATAACATTCAAATATTTACAAAAAAACAACCAAATAAATGAAATAATATATCTGACACTGAGAAAGTAAAATAATAAAAATGTAGCACTTACTGGATCCTGGCTTCTCGACATCTCTCACAATGTGTGTCATACCAGCCTTGTAGCCCAAAAAGGCAGTGAACTTGGGTGGCTTTGTTTGGTCATCCTTGGGGAATGCCTTCACTATACCACAAAGAAACATCAAAAAATCAATAATTCCACAATGGTCATGGCCTCATTGTTCCACAAACTAATGCTGTTTAAAACAATCACTCTTCTCTATACATTAATTATAACAACAAGCACTCTAATTCTATGAATTCGAGCAATGGTGACATTTGGCAAAGAAATGTTGTAATTGATAGAACCCAAGCATTTAAGATTGCAGCATTCATGTTTAGATGTTGTAAAAAGCACCATCAGATTGAGATCAGATAAAGATACAAGAGGGACTAACTAACCTTTGCCCCTCATGCGGGAAGCCCTCTTCCTGGGAAGGAATCCAAGAGAACCATGACGTGGGTGCTCAAACTTCCTGTGTGACATCCTCCTTCACCGCTGAACAAGCTCCTTCTCCGCCGACAACAGATGAGCAAAATGGTGGCTTGAGAATAATAAATACTTTTCTTTCGTAAAACCCTAAACAGAGTATTCAATACGAGTTGGGCTGGAAAGATGGGCTGGCGGCCCAATTAAACAACTAGGGCAAGATTTGCCCTTCGGTTTTATTTTATTTATTGCCCTTCGTGTTCCGTGCCATGAGATTTGGCAAACCACACGAGACTTCTGACTTTTGTTTGTTTTTCTTCGTGTATTGATTACACTTTTGTCTCAATTGGTTCAAATTTTTTTCGTTACTCCCTCCGTTCCACTATGTTTGTTCACTTTAATTATTTTGCATCTCATAAAAAATAAAAAAGATGAACAAACTTTGTGGGCCGGAGAAAATAATTCACAATCGATACACTTTTTATTATATTCGACCTGATGAAATATTTAATTTAGTTCATCAATATACTTTTTCATTACTTTGGACAAATATTTACTGTCATAGGATAGTAGCTAGGACTCAGATGATAGGAAGCTCGTGTTCGACATACAAACTCTCACATTAGCAATCAATACGGGAATCACCAGACACAATATTAAATTATCACCAGTGACATTAATGTAACTAATAAAATCGCTTTCATTTTATGGTCCTAAGAAATAGTCAAAAGCCATCACTTCTTTTTAATACTATTTTCTTGTCCACCAATCCATGACTCCATGCATAAGTTTGATAGTAATATATATTGGTATGATTTGAACCCTTAATTTTGTTTAAGTGTGACATATGTTTAAATGTGAAAAAATAGTTTCAGAGGTTGGTTGGTGCTTCAAGTCCTCTTAATTTCATCTCCGCCTTAATTTTGATATTCGTGCAGTTATTATGTGATGTAAAAATAATATAATATAAAGTTTAAGAAGGACATCTAAATATATGTGAGACCGTAAAACATGATCTCAATCGTTCATTATTAATAATCCAAAGAATGAGATTTTGTTCTAAATAAAACCATCAAAATCAACCGCTAGGTTTTTTTTGCAAATTCAACCGCTCATTTAATAAAAACCGACTTTAATCTCAACCGTCGGATTATCAAAATCAACTACTAAGATTTAGTCCTTTATCTCACATATATTTAATGTCTCTTTAGAACTCAACCCATATAATATATACATACAAAAATACGAGAGAGATGAAATTTTCAAACATAAAATTTAGAATGGATTTGAAGGTCTTTCATTGCTAGTTGACATGAATTACTAAATGAAAAGGTCAAGGAAAATTCTAGAATGAAGTCAAAATGTCAGACCAAGTCCTGAAGCATGACTTAATCTTCTTTGTCCCTCAACGCGCCAACGGAGACTTTGTGTCATCGTGTTGTTGTATCTTCATAGTTTATTTATGTCACAACAGATTACATAATATGATGAGTAATAAATATTTGTATGAGTAATAAGACTTGATTTTGATGCATGTTTGATTTATTTTATTTTTAATTAAGTTAAATGATTGGAAATGATGATTTTTTACTAGTTGAGATTGGGATGTGCGTAATTTAACTGACAACATTTTAAGTGACCGAAATAATTAATTTAACATTTGATATTAAAATTAAATTTTAATTATATATAAGACTATAGAGTTTGCAAAAATGAGATAATTCTATTAAGGTTTTTAATAATTAATATGCATCTAGGATCAAGATCAAGTGAGACATTCATATAAATGTGAGACATTAGTACATAATTTCATCCATTCATTTTGATCAATCTAACGGATGCGATTTAAAGATAATATTTTCAACCGACCCGTGGTTTGCGCGCGCACACTTGTCCCCTATTTTAGTTACAAAATAAATTAATTTCAACCGTTAAATAATCAAAAACAACGCTTGGGATCATGTCTTACTGTCTCACAAATTTTATTTGTCTCACAAGATCTTAACCATATGCATCTATTATCTAACGTATTACAAAAATATGGTGTACTATGGAGATACTAACAATGAGATTCATTTGAGACCCATTTTTGTTTGAGACTCATTATAGTTTGAGACCATTTGAATCAATTATCCAACTGTCTAAAAATCATTTTTTTCAATTTTTATCTTTTAGCGAATAATTAAAATGCACAACTGAAGTTCAAATATGCAAACAGTTACTTAAAAATTTAAATAAAGGAAAAAAAAATTTGCACTCGAGATACTAACGTCTATTATCTCACATTTTAAATATTTAGTATTCAGTTTCATATCTTGCGGTCGGATCTAACAAGAGGCTAACGTAACGCGGTCTTCTTTCTCCTGATAAAAAGCTGATTTCAGTCTTAGGGTTTCAACGCACATTCTCATCCCGACATTCATTCCTTCCTTTCCTCCATCGTTTTTCGAGCCCGACCCGATCCTTCCCGACAAACCCACTTCACCACCACATCTCAAACGACCGAGCAGCAGTCACCTGCAATGACACCGACGCCCAACCACGAAGCTGAGCTGGAAGTCTTTCAGAGAAAAGTAACTAATCTCTTTGCGGATTTAGCATCTTCCGGATCTGATGAGCTCCTGTCGCTCAATTGGCTTCGGAAGCTTCTTGACGCTTTCCTAGACTGCCAGGAGGAGTTTAGGGCACTTTTGATGATTTGTAAAACTAGTCTTTGTAAATCCCCTGTGGATCGGTTGGTTTCTGATTACTTTGAGCGTGGAGTGAAGGCTTTGGATGTGTGTAATGCTGTTAGAGATGGAGTGGAGCAGATTAGGCAGTGGCAGAAATTGGTTGAGATTGTGTTGACTTCTTTAGATGATGATAAGAGGATTAGTCTTGGAGAAGGGCAGTTTCGTCGTGCGAAGAAGGCGTTGATTGATTTAGCTGTTGGAATGTTAGAAGATAGGGATCATAAGAGCTTCATTTCTAGCTATAGGTCGTTTGGTAGGCATAGTGAAAGGAATGGAGCGTCTTTGAGTAACCTTAGGTCGCTTACTTGGAGTGTTTCACGTTCATGGTCTGCGTCAAGGCAGCTTCAAGCTATTGCGAATAATATCTTGGCACCGAGAGGAAATGATGCGGCGGTTAGTAATGGTCTTGTGGGTGCTGTGCATACTATGAATTGGATTTTGTTGTTTGTGATGTGGGCTCTCGTGGCTTCAATCCCTTGTCAAGACCGTGGTCTGCTAGTACATTTCTCAATTCCAAGACAGTTTACTTGGGCTGCTTCAGTGCTTTCGCTCCATGATAAGATTTCTGAGGAGTCGAAGAAACGAGACAGGAGAAATGCGATTGGACTTTTGAAAGAGATTCATGAGATGGAGAGGTGTGGTCGGATTGTTTGTGATCTGGCTGATTCTGTTAAGTTTCCATTGACACATGAGAAAGAGGTAGAAGTTAGACAAGGAGTGAAGGCATTGGCGCAAGTATTCCATATTTTCAAAAATGGATTAGACCCATTAGAGCGTCAAGTCAGGGATGTATTTCACAAAATAGTTCGAAGCAGGACTGAAGGTCTTCAATACATGGGAAAGGCATCTCATTCCGAGTAAATGTATATCGCGCAGCTATTAGCTTTTAGGAACTGTTTAATTTCTAGGTATTCACCTTTTGTATGTGCTGTACTAGTGAATTAGGATGATGATAAAGTCATCATCACTTTGTCTTTGTAGATGTTTAATCCATTTGACTCATTCTGTTTGAATTGTTCAATGTTATTCACAACTGATCACAAGAAAAGATCAGAATAATCAATAGAGTCTTAGACTAATAGAATCCTAGATTCAAGTTTGTGGTATTTGAAGCAGTAAAAAGGAGAGAGTTTGGGCCGTCTGCTTCAGCCCAGCTCAGATAAGATATGCTGACGTGGCTCCATGATAGAGTGCAATTGTACGCTACTTTAAGTCCTTTACACTGCTTTTATTCTAACATATTATGGTATAAGATTACGCTTTTGGTGTAGTTTTGTATTTCAGGCTTAAAAGAAGAGTAAGAACGAAAACGCAACAAGGAGGCTGAATTTCGGGCAAAAAGAGCACAAGGCAATGATAACAGATAAAAGGCCACTGGCGCGCGAGCAACATGGCGCGCGAGTAAAGGTCGCGCAGTAGACAGCAAAACGGTGATGTCAGCAGATAGCGAGATATTCGGGCGATGACGTCATCACGCGCGAGAAATATTTCTAAGTTCAGTTTTGGAGATTTAATATTTCCTAAGCTGATCTTAGAGATATAGATGATTTCCTACAGATATCCTTGCCTAAATATTCGTGGAAACCCTAGGAGGCAAGGCTATAAATACAAAGATTTATGGAGATCACAATAGCACGCAGAAGGACCAGACGGCTCAGAGCAGAACTCCGATCCGGCCGTGCGCGCAAGCTGTCACGCGAGACTGCCGACGCACACTCAGATTTGTCTTGTTATTTAGTTGTTATTTAATTATACTTGAGATGTATTCATCAGTATGAGTAGCTAAACTCACTGAACTCGGTTTGGATTTTGATCTATGAATAATATGTTTTGAGGTCTTGTTCTTAATTTGCATGATTAAGTTTAGTATTATTATTCCGAACTCAATTGCATGATAATTAGGTTAGACAATTAAGCGAAGCCTTGCACCGCAGACTTAGTTGTAGAATCTATTATCTATAGTTAAACTATCAGAAGTACGTGACTGTGAATGATAGGAGTAACACTAGAATAGGCATAACTACCTTGACCGGATTCGTTATTGACTAGACTAGATTGAGTAATAATATCATACGACCTTGACCGGAATGTATGTGTAGGTTATTAAGCTGTGACAGGACCTTAACCTACGTGAACAATATGTCATGTATCATTAGTGACCGAGGATAAACATAGAAATTCATAGTGATAAATCTGAACCGAGCTCATCTCTTGCATAGTTATTTACATCTTTTCACTTGCTGTCTGTTTGTGCGCCAGTGGTACTTGCGCATCAGTTTCTTTCTTTTCTTCGTACTTTTTACTCACAACCCCAATTCTTAGTTTGTAGATTGAAAAGAGACTTCCACCGTTCCCTGTGGATTCGACCCCAGCTTGCCATACTATACTAGTAAGGAGAGTCGGGACAAATTTGCAGCACTCAACGACGTGCTCGTCAAATTTTGGCGCCGTTGCCGGGGAACGGCTAGAGAAGTTTTCTTTTCCTTTTTCTTTTTGTTATTTTCTTTTCGTTTCTTTTAAATAAAAAATCCAAAAATATTAGTTACGTTTAATTTAGCTGTTGTTTTTGTTTTGCATGGAAGATTTTGGTGAGAATAGTGTCATCGGCAGACGAATAGGAACTCCAGACGCGCCAGCGCAACGCTGACAACATTTTCGCCTGAACCCAGCTGAACTCGAGGCAATCAGAAGAGAAGTACGCAGAGACTTAGAGTTCAGAATGGACGTTGAACTACCCAGAAACGACAATCAGCTGAATGATAACATGGATGGACGCGCGCCACCTCCTGTCGCGCGCGTGCCTGCTCAACCAGTGGCGCGACGCACCATCAAGGAGATGTCTGCTCCTCAAGCTGTGAATCAACCATGGTGCATAGTACTGCCTCCAGATGGACACTTCGAACTGCGGACTCAGCTTGTTCACTACATACCAAAGTTCCATGGTATGGCTAGTGAGAATCCAGTGAAGCACGTACGAGAGTTCGCGGCCATTTGTGAGAATATGAGGAATGGGAATGAGGACCCAGAGTTGTTGAAGCTTAGAGCCTTCCCGTTTTCACTATGTGATTCAGCTCGACAATGGTTGATGGGACTAGCTCCGGGTTCAATAAGGACATGGCCCGAGTTACAAGAACGATTTCTAGACAAGTTTTATCCCGCGGCCAAAGTGTCACTGCTACGTAGAGAGTTAGCTGCGCCGAAACAGTTGCATGGAGAGTCATTATCAGAGTATTACGAGCGGTTCAGGGAACTTGAAGCGAACTGCTACAATCATGGACTCCCGCAACATGTGTTGATAGAGAACTTCCTCAACGGACTTACTGAGATGGAACTCAGGTTGTTGAATGCTTGCGCAGGAGGCAACGTGAGAATATGTACCCGGAGGATGTTTGGAAATTAATAGAGGACACGGCTGATCAAGTGAGATATCAAGTTTCTTTGGAAAACAACCGTACTAGATCTCTGCATCAAGTGGATGTCACTGGTGAGATTAAAGAATTAAAGGATATGATGCAGAAGCTAATGATGAAACAAAGCGTCGAAGCAAGAGCTTGTGAATTCTGTCACGCCACAGACCATCTGACTGACGCATGCCCCTCCCTATTCGAAGAACACGCAGATGTTAATGCAGTAGGAGGATGGAACAATGGACAAGCTAGGCAAGGACAGCCTAGATTTGGATTGGCAGAGAATGGGTTTAGTTGGAAGAACGACCAGAATTTTCAGAGGCCGCGCGCTGACTGGCGCGCGCAACCTAATGCTCCCACTGGCGCACGACCTTACGCGCCAGTGCCTTCCTACAACCCACCACACCGACGCACTGAAGGACAAACGCAGAATGCTCAACCACCCAAGAAGTCGTTAGAAGAAATAGTTAGTCAGTTGGCCGAGACAGTACGGAGGAATGAAGAGCAGAACGATAAGAGGTTTAAACTGATAGAGAACCAGCTCACCCAGATCGCCACCACTGTGAATGAACTGAAGGCTAGTGATGGTAATCTGCCCTCTCAGGTCATCCAGAACCCAAAGGAAGTATCAACATGGTTCAGATGGACGCGCCACAACCAGACACACAGCGCGCCAGTTGATACGCGCGACGACGCAGCGAAGAACAGAATACAGAAATAGTTGTTGCACCAGTCTTTTCACGCACCAACCCTGACCACCAGAACAGAAGGAAGGTATATGCTGAATGATTTCCAAGCAAGCTTGAAGATATGCTTAGCTCCAGATTTACCAGAGAAAACTTGCTGATCCGGGAACTTTTACTATTCCGTGCTTTATTGGAGAACCCTGGTTAGCGAGTGCATGTTAGACTTAGGAGCATCGGTTAATTTGCTGCCATATTCACTGTATTCAGCATCGTCAATGGGACCTCTAGAGCCAACGGACATTGCATTGCTACTTGCGGACAACTCACGGACCGAAGCAAAGGGGAAAATAGTAGATGTCTTGACCCATGTCGGCAAACTCAAGTTCCTAGCAGATTTCTATGTAGTTGACATGAACAAGCCGAATACGGAAGCAAGAGAATCAGTGTTGCTGGGCCGACCATTTATGAGGACCGCGCAAGTGTGCATTGATGTCGGGAAAGGTATGGTGACATTACAAGACAAGAAGCACATACTCAGATTAGATGTCATCAACAGAATCAAGTTATCGGAGGAACCATTGGTGAATGATTGGATAAACGAAGCACCAATACCAAGGCATTCTGAGATGATGCGCGCCAGTCAGAAGAATATGCCTTTGGCGCGCCAGAACAATATAAAGAGTAAGCCACCAGATAAGAGGCGCAGAGAGCGAAGCCGAGAGCGACACGACACTTGGGAACAGCATAGGAACGCAGATCTGGAGCGCAGGATGATCATGCAGAATAGGGCTGCGCAACTCAGGAACGCGCAAGGCGCACAGACTAGCGCAGCATCAAGACATAATACGCGAGACTTCGCGTTTTCTATCTCTTTACCCTCCGATCATATTGATTATTCTTATTACTCTGATATTAACCCACTTGAATTTTTGCCGTGCAGAAAAAATGATAACACGGAAGGAGGCAAATATTCAAGTGTGGGGGAGGTAAACCGTGCGCTATGAGTGCACATTTGCGTCGAGCTAACGACGATTAAACAAAGCACTCGTCGGAAGGTACTCCGACAAACTTAACTTAGTTTATTTTCATTTGTTTTGTGTGTGTGTTTAGTTTAGTTTTAGTTTTAGTTTTAGGTTAGTTTTGAGTTTGGGCCCAAGTTAGTTTTGGGCCATGCATGCATGTGGGCTTTTTGCACTATAAATATGTGATGAGAGGTAAAAATTATGTCACTTTTCATTTTCACCTTATCTCTCTAAACACAAAACCATAGCCATCACCGCCGCCGCCTACCACCGCCGCGCCGCCGCCGTCACGCAACCCAGAATTTCGAGAATTTCGGTCATAACGTAGATCTCGGTGCAGGTATTCTACTGTCAAAATTTCAATTGAATTGGAGTAGTTTTGGTGGTTCAATTTTGCAGTAGAAGTTTGAGATCTAGATCTGCATAGTACACGCGCGTGACAGGACACGCGCGCCAGTTTTAGTCATTGCCGTGCTTGTTTTTGCTCGTTATCATGTCAATCTGTGTGGACCAGTCTGAGAAGTTAGATTTTGAGATCAGACACAAGCTCTACAGTAGGTGTGAAATTTTGCCTACCGTTTTTTTGGATGAAGAGTTCCTTCATGAGATGGGGCTCTATGAAGAAGTACATGCGGCCTTCGCCGCAACTGGATGGGAAGCATTTATGGAGCTCAGCTCGGACACGGACGTGGAGGATACATTGGAGTTCCTCGCGTCATACGAGGGTTTGGCTGATCGGATCAGGTACCGCCACAGGGGCGTGTACTTCGAGGCCACGCCATCACAGTTTGGCGCAGTCATGGGACTGGCGCACATGCCTGGCGCAGAGGTAGATGAGCATACGGACCAGGAAGCCTGGGACGCTTGGACTGACGGCAGCAAGCCGTTTGCCGGAGGAAGGAGCCTCGGCACTGAACTGTTGGAGCCGAAGATGTTCTATCTTCAGAGGCTCATTTCCCACTCCATCATCGGCCGCTACAATGGATCACAGCGGCCCGGACTACTAGACATGGAGATCCTCAAGGGTCTCTACTACGGAAAGAAGGTGCGCTACACGCGCTTGATCACCAGCTACTGGGAGGCCGTGAGTATGAAGGGGCCGCTGCTCTGTGGAGGACTGATCACGCACTTCCTGCGTGCGTTGCATATGGAGCCCTGGCTGGATGATCACACGATTGTACGGGCCGAATACCTGACGCGCCAGAAGATGCGCCTGTACAAAGGAATCAAGGTGCGCGCGGATGGAACCGCGTATTGGAGCTACCGGCGCGGACTAGAGAACATCAGGGCTGCGCCAGAGGTTGTGGCGCACGAGCCAGTGGCGCCGAGAAGGAGCAGGCGCCGATCAGAGCGTGCGCAACCAGAGTCCAGCGCACAAGGCAGTGGCGCACAGGTATTAGTTGATCAGCGCTGGGTGTTCAACGCTCAGCGCGTTATGGAGTATGTGGCACCACAGGGTGCCAACTTGGACTTGACGCCACCTAGAGGCTGGCACGCGGGGGACCCGATCCCGGAGGAGTATGCACTGCAGGGCGAAGACCCAATCGAAGAACTCTCCCGGTCGTTTTCTACTTCATTTTAAATATGTTTATGATCGGTGTAATGAACTTTTCGGCGGATGATTTGTATTGCTGTTTTAAAACACATGTTTTTATTCGGTGCTTGAATTTTAATCGGTGTTTTAATTGACTCGGTGGGTGGCAATATTATAAACTGTGATTGGTGCAAAATGATTATATGTGCATGCATTACTATTGCTTTCTTCATTACTTGTGCATAACGTGAGGACACGTTTTTGTTTAAGTGTGGGGGGGAGTAGTACACTATCTTAGGAGTAGGAATTTTTTTCGTTTTTAGGATAAATTTTTCGTTTTAGTTAGTTTAACCAAACCGAATATGAACACATCTCAAGAGGTAATTGCGCGCGAGAAACATTGGCGTGCGCGACCTGTTTGCGTACTCGCGCACCTGAGGTATTTTGTGCTTATATGACATATTCTGATTTTTGGTAATTTTTTCGAATTTTGTGTGTCTCTTGAGTGGAATAACGAGGGATGTGGAGTTGATAGAAACGTCCTAGAGAAGCAGTCGATCGAACGAAGCTTGAGGATCGGTTGCATGGTTATGAGTTTTGTGGAGGTTGGTACTTCGCGGTCAAAGGAATAAGAGCAAGCTCAGTCACGCAGATGCCGAAGGCGAAACCCTACCAGCGTGACGAGACGGGAAAACAGACCGTCTTCGTGGAAGTTAGTTGCTCAGGAAGGGGCGCGCGGTTGCAAACGCGTGGCCTGACTTGCGCGCGACTGATCAGAAGCGAGAGCGGGGCGTGGTTCCATAGCTGCTATCCGAAGGCCATGATTGGAAAACGTTCTAGGGAAGAATTAAGATCCGGACCAGAAAGTATTCAATTCAAAGTTAAAGCTCAAAAGGCCGAAACAATGAAAAGAAGAAATTTGTGCAACAAAGGTTATCAATCTGTCCGAGAAACAAAAAGTGAAGCGTCAAAGACGTAAGCTCAGAAACCCTAAGACGCGGATCAATCACGTACCAGAGAAAGCGAACACGAATAACCATGCAATCGCAACTCAAGAAGAATTCGGTGACCGGTGCTTAAAAAGGACTATCTCCCAATCATCCGAATTGATATGCATTCCACAAGAGAGGTAACACAAGGTTTGGATTAATTACTTAAGTCAGTTTTGTGTTGTATGATCACAAGTGCGCAGGTTGTGAGAGTGGCGCAGACGGGTGGCGCAGTAAGTCCAACATTCACGCGTGCATTACACAAAGGTAAGCCGACTTGTTCAGGGACGAACAAGAGTAAGTGTGGGGGATTTGATAGAGTGCAATTGTACGCTACTTTAAGTCCTTTACACTGCTTTTATTCTAACATATTATGGTATAAGATTACGCTTTTGGTGTAGTTTTGTATTTCAGGCTTAAAAGAAAAGTTAGAACGAAAACGCAACAAGGAGGCTGAATTCCGGGCAAAAAGAGCACAAGGCAATGATAACAGATAAAAGGCCACTGGCGCGCGAGCAACATGGCGCGCGAGTAAAGGTCGCGCGAGTAAAGGTCGCGCAGTAGACAGCAAAACGGTGACGTCAGCAGATAGCGAGATATTTAGGTCGATGACGTCATCACGCGCGAAGAATATTTCTAAGTCCAGTTTTGGAGATTTAATATTTCCTAAGCTGATTCTTAGAGATATAGATGATTTCCTACAGATATCCTTGCCTAAATATTCGTGGAAACCCTAGGAGGCAAGGCTATAAATACAAAGATTTCTGGAGATCACACATATGCACGCAGAAGGGACCAGACGGCTCAGAGCAGAACTCCGATCCGGCCGTGCGCGCAAGCTGTCACGCGAGACTGCCGACGCACCACTTCAGATTTGTCTTGTTATTTAGTTGTTATTCAATTATACTTGAGATGTATTCAATCAGCATGAGTAGCTAAACTCGCTGAACTCGGTTTAGGTTTTGATCTATGAATAATATGTTTTGAGGTCTTGTTCTTAATTTGCATGATTAAGTTTAGTATTATTATTCCGAACTCAATTGCATGATAATTAGGTTAGACAATTAAGCGAAGCCTTGCACCGCAGACTTAGTTGTAGAATCTATTATCTATAGTTAAACTATCAGAAGTACGTGACTGTGAATGATAGGAGTAACACTAGAATAGGCATTAACTACCTTGACCGGATTCGTTATTGACTAGACTAGATTGAGTAATAATATCATACGGACCCTGACCGGAATGTATGTGTAGGTTATTAAGCTGTGACAGGACCTTAACCTACGTGAACAATACGTCATGTATCATTAGTGACCGAGGATAAACATAGAAATTCATAGTGATAAATCTAAACCGAGATCATCTCTTGCATAGTTATTTACATCTTTTTCACTTGCTATCTGTTTGTGCGCCAGTGGTACTTGCGCACCAGTTTCTGTCTTTTCTTCGTACTTTTTACTCACAACCCCAATTCTTAGTTTGTATATCGAAAAGAGACTTCCACCGTTCCCTGTGGATTCGACCCCAGCTTGCTGATACTATACTAGTAAGGAGAGTCGGGACAAATTTGCAGCACTCAACGACGTGCTCGTCAGCAGCCCAAAGAACCCCTTCGGATATGTAGTACCCACATTACAAGCCTAAAATGATGAAGGGAGTTAACCTAAGCCGACTCATAAATGTGCTACTCCTATGAGCCCTTTGATTAAAATACTACTGGAGTAGTCCCTATGAGGTACAATTACAATTTTCTGATATATATGTGTGTGTCTGCCTTTTCCGTGTGTGTTGCTTTTGCTTTACCATTTGGGTACCCATCCGCAATACACCACCCCCTTGAAAGGATCAGAATTCTGCTAAGTATTTTGGCGGGAAAATTGGAACTTTTTTGGCGGGAATCTCTGGTTGAGCTTATCAGATGTTGGGAACAGCCTGCGCAGACAGTACGCGTCTAGTGACGTGTCATGATTCCGATTCGGCCGCCAGCATTTAATGCAAAGAGCAATTATTGTGTTTCCAATTTTTGAGGTGAATATTTGGGGCTTCGTAACGACATTAATTTTCGGATATTGGTTGATATTCTTGAGGAGCAATTTTGGCAACTTGGACTCTATATAGAGAACACGGCAGCAAGATAGACAATCATCACTCAAATCTATTCGTGCTGCAATCAAGAACCCGTGCCTCTCTTCAAGAAAATTCAATGGCCTCCTCATACTCTTTGATCAATGACTTGATCTTGCTCGCATCCCAAGGTCGCCTAGCACCGAACCTTCCTTCGCTGCTGATTCGGCCGCAGCTGTTGAGGATTGAAGGACCGCCGGCTACCTTGTCGCCGGTTGCTTCGCTGAGTCCGATGCAGCCTGCTGTGGAAGAGGATGCAATAGAGGAAGAGGTCAGAAACACCACATCACCCGCTAAGGACACGGATCTGGGAGGTGACAGTCCGGTAAGGGCAGACTCGTTCGAAGAATCGCCGGACGCTGATATGTCGGAGATGATGATGATGAATCGCCGGACGCTGCTATGTCAGAGAGGAGGATTGTGAAGGCATTTGTGTTCGACCCGGCGTTCTTGAAGGAAACATGATCGGGGTTTTGGAGCTGTTGAGATATCAAGGTTGGGACAAGATTTTTGATGAGGAGACTGTGGATGAGTCAGTGGTTAGGGAGTTCTATGGCTCCCTGAAGTTTGAAGTTAAGGATAGAGGATTCGTGGACGGATCCTATGCGCTGAACGGAGTTCGCCGACCCTTCACTAGTGCTGATATTGCAGATGCAAACGGGTCGAAGAACTACGAGTATGGGGAATATACTGGCAAGAGGTGGCCAGATGGAGTAAACCAGGAAGCTATCATGGGTCTCGTGAGTGGGGACCCGTCCCCAAAGCGCAAAGCCGGCACAACCAGGATGTCTCCCGATGCACGTCTACTGCACGCATTTCTGGTAAGGAATATCCTGTGCCGCGGAGTGAGAAGCTGATCAATGTTAGAAATGTCTATTTTAAGCCCCTACTTTCATGCTTATTTCCTATGATTATAACGTAAAATATATTACTTTTGATACTTTAATTGATGTTTCAGGTCAAAAACACGATTCCAGCCTTACGAAGGAGCATAAATGGAAATATGAGGAAAAGCACGTGAATTCGGCCTAAATCAGACATAATTGGAAGCATTTCTGCAATTCTAGACCGAGTGTACTAAAGTACTTGACCCGAGCTAGAACAGCCAAAGACTCATGTTACTCGACCGAGTAAACACACTGCTCGAGCAAGTCATCACATGATCAAGACTCTTCGTATGGATTCTCTTCATTCACTCGACCATTTAATACAAGTGGAGAAGCTAAACCTTCCACTTACTCGATCATTTAACACAAGTGGATAAGCAAGACCTTTCCATTTACTCGGCCATTTATGATTAGAAGTTAAAGCAAGACCTTTCATTATACTCGACCCCTTTGATTGCTCTTCACTATATAAGCATCACAAGAGACTCGAAGAAGCTTGCTGCCTAGGGGGCCGAAAACCCTAGAGAAGAAAGTGATTGATTGAACTCGAGTAAACCAAGTGAAGAAGAGAGAGACGAGACAGCTCGGAGACCGTTTGAATTATAGAAGACCATTCAACCTAATTTTGTACTCGAGATAACGAGGAGAATAGCAGCAGCTTGGAGCTCGACCGTGGATCATCAATCACTGAGAATTTCTAAACTTTACTCTTGTTTTATTTACAATCGTTTTACTTACAATCGTTTGAACATGTTTGCATTATCACTCGAGATGAGTGAGTAGTTTCCTTATGATGGGGATTTGATGAATCCCTAATGCTTATGAATAACTTGAACATGATTATTTAATTTACATGAATCAATTCTTGTATGACTATTATGTGTGTTGAATCATACCCGAGCACTACGTCTAGGTGTCCTGACAAAACGTCTAGAAGAGTAGGTCGAGTAGTATTTTCTAGGGAAGGACCGGGAGGTGAACTTAGACTATTTTGGAATCAATACAACCATTAGATCGAGTATATTAGCAAAGCGGGAGCAGCGAGTATATTTGGTGCATGAATGTATTATTAAGCTTATTTAGACAGATTAGTGAAAACACCGGGATGAATGAAGCTAGTCGAGTAGATGTTTACATGCGAATCTAACACGGGAGTGAGGATTCGTATGCTAATGCTACTCAGTCTAAATTCTATAATATAAATCTAACACGGGAGTGAGGATTTATATTATCATATAACTATACGTTCTATATTAAATTGTCATCAAGAAGGAAATTCATAACTATAATCTATATCTTGCTCGAGTGAAACCATAAGTATTAGTGGAGGATTCTCGTCCTTGTCATAGTTTTTATATTTGATAACAAAACCCTTTTCTTTAAATATTGCACTTTAGAATAAATAAAACACTTTAGAACTATTTTGAAAGCTAGTGATCGATTTTAAAGTATAACTTAACTCCACTGTTCCCTTGGGTTAGACACTAGGTCACCCCTAGCTCTATAAATTCTTTTGAGTTGCGTGTCCGAATATTTATTCGCTAAACTGCAGCCGATCAGAAGCATTTCGTGATCCAGATTCAGGATGCCGTACTGATGGAGAAGATACTGAATAAGAGACTGATCAACCTAGGCCGCATAGTTATGAGCCACATGTGCAATATCAGAAGCCAAGAGAAGCATGGACTAGGTTATCCGTCGATTGTCAAGCGGCTATTGGGAAATCACGGAACGAGGGGGAAAGAGGTCTGCTGCACCAGGACATTGGACGAGGCCACTATCAGTAAGCTGAGCCTCAAATATGCTCCGGACCAAGGGTGGGTCTGTGACCAGGTAGAATCGTCCGTCGCTGCAGAAGTTGCCATGGATAAGTTCCTGTCCGCTGTTAAGGACGGGTTCATAGAGCTGACAGAGAGGGTGGAAGAGATGGAACGCACGATGAGAGACATCTGTCAAAGGGTGACAGAGAGCTTAGACCACCAGGCAGCGCAGCTTGCAAACATTTGGCGATTGGTCCGCCAGTTGGTTCGCGACAAGGACGCTTCCAGTGCTCCCTTAGATGCTTAGCAGATCTGATTCAGCCCCTCCATGAAAACCCTACCACATCAATCCCAATATTTTGTGTTTTCTTGTTCTGCTCTCTGTGCTTTTAATTTTCAATCGTTAAATGTCTGTCTTCCCGTGTTTGCGTGCCACTTCGTTTGGCACGCCTTTGAACCGAATAAATGGGATGTGTTTTGCTTATGTACTTTTGACTCTGTTTATTACTCACATTCTTTTTGATGATGCCAAAAGGGGAAGGTAGACAGGAAAAGCATTAATTGAGGGGGAATTTGTACTTAGTGACTGACGGTGTCACTTTGAGGGGGAACAGATTCAAGCTTTAGCGAA